>VMDO01023186.1:0-13386 GCA_007922755.1 Pedetes capensis
AAAAAAAAAAAAAAAAAAAGGATACACCAGCTCATAAGTTTTTTGAACTTAATTGAACTTTGCTTATTCTTTAAGCCTCGTTATGAATTACATCCTTTGAGCAATGTAACTTCAAAAGCCACAAAAATGCAAATATGTATAGCTATTGTTAAAGACACAGACATGACACTCTCTCCCTCCCCCTGCCCCTGCCCCCTACCGTCATTCCTTCGGTACTGGGGGACTTAACCCAGGGCCTTGCATATGTTTTTGCAAGTGCTCCACCACTGAGCCACACCACTAGCTGCCTTTAAAAAAAAAAAAAAAAAAAAAAACCTTGAGACAGCGTCTTGCTAAATTACAAAGACTCCCTCTAGCCTCAAAAGTTGTGATCCTCTTGCCTCTGCCTCTCAAGTCTCTAGGATTACAGGCATGTGTCACTGTGCCCTGCAACTCTCTCTCCTGAGAAGCCCATATCCATATCGTGGAAATGTACTAGTTTTTCTTAGGTATCTCTCTTTTTCTCTGAACATTCACACTGAAATCTAAAGCATATACTATCTCTTTTGTTGTGGTTTGGTTTGCTTTTTTGAAACAGGGTTTTATAACCCAGGCTGGCCTAGAATTCACTCCATAGCCCAGGCTGGCCTCAAACTAATAATCCTCCTGCCTCAGCCTCCCAAGTGTTAGGATTATAGGCATGTGTCACCACACTGGGCTAAAGCATATACTCTTATCTCTACTTAATAAACTAGCTAACTTTGTTTCACTCTGACTTATCCTGAAATTCTTTTCTGTGATGCAGCCAAGGACCCAGCTTTATCCAAGTGGAGATCCCTAAGGGTATAACTCCTCAGGTTATAGGCATGGATGCTAGGCTGCATCTTCTGCTGCTGCTGACAGATGCAGCCATACTCCCTCTGGGTATATACCCAAAAGAATTAAAGTCAGTTTACTACAGAGATACCTTGAGCATGCCAGGCAAGCAATCTACTGCAGAAAGACATCACCAGACCTCAAAAAATCTATTTGATTAAATTCCAACATGGAAATGTGCTACCTTTGGAATTCACTTGGTTGCTTTGCTCTTCAGTTTTCATTTTCAATGATAAAACAGAGATGGTATCTGCATCTAAAACTAAATCTGATTTAGGTTACTCACTGAAAGTAAAATAAATTCTTGAACTGTAACATTATATTTCCATCATGTAAGTCCAGAGGAATTAACCAAGTTTGACTCTTGTCAAAAAGATTTATTAACTTAAAATAGAACTTCAAATACAGACAAAAGCAACTTTCCATTGAAGTTTGAATATATTCAATATACAAGTACGTAAAAGAAAAAAGTTTTGAATCTTCATCTTGTAGTTTTATTTTACTTTATTTTTTTACCTTTTAAAAAGTTTTTGGCACTACAAGGTTCTGTAAAGAATAGAAGTGACAAATTTAAAACACATGAAATTCTTTCCTAATTCTTAAGAACAATATATATAAAGTCTGAAGCAACCAAAGTATGAATACAGCTAATAGAAAATAAAGAATGTAATTTTTTTTAAATTCTCTCTTTATACAATTCATCAAGGTTAAACAAAACATAAAATTCCCTTAAAAATAGGGTAATAAAATAGATGAAATTTGTATCACTCAATTTAGTGATACTAGTAAAAACTATAGTTCATATTTATATACAAATAATACAGTGTTTAAAAACAGTCTTAGAATTTAAATAAGCTATCTAAACGTGTTAAAACTTTAAGTCAGGACCTGATTTGTTTTGCTTTCCATTAAATGTCATTTTTTCTGCTGAATGTAACTGACATTGAGGTACGGATACCCTTGAGACAGCAGGATTGGCTGGTTGCTGTGCATCGGTAGACCAGCTGAAAGAAAATGGACTCGCATTACTCCGACACGTTTCCTCTTGGTGGGTGGGGACAACGCTCTCTACACCGACGGGCGGCACATCTGTCTGTGGATACAACACAGACAGGAAACTGAAAGGCTTGTGCCTATTTATCTGACAATCCCTTAGAATTAATTTATAGCTAATTCTCTTTATTCTATCTATTTCTATAATAAGAGGAGAAGCAGCATGCCAAAACATTTGGAGGGAAGAAGATGGAGGAAAAAGAGAGGGAAATGTAGGTATATGAATGAAAGGAGAGGAAACAAGAGATGACGGGAAGGAATCAAGGGGAAGAAATCCACCACAGAAGAATTTCAGACTCTTTTCCTAAAAGGGCTTGTATAATTGATAATACTTTTCCTCAGCCCTAGATCTCTACTCATGAGAAGAACCCAACCATAGTCAAGCCTCTCCCATTCTATAATACTGCCCCCAGTAGCATATGGATAGTTTAGGAAGGGTTAATTGTATCAAGCCTGAGAATTATACTGGGGCCTCCCCTTAAAGTTACTGTTTCATTCTAACATTTCCTGAGTTTATGGCTTAAATATCTTGAACTCCTACTTTAATTATAATGAGTCTGATTCCACTGTTCTGAACTCCTGGGTTACATAAGAGCTGAAGGCCAGACTTTAACATTTCCTGTTAGGACAGATACTTTTGAGGCAAACAGATTAGATAAAATGTTCCTAATTCCTTGGAATTCATAGTTTATAATATTCATTACCTAGGTCAATGCCATCACTGGTACTAGTAGAGCACCAGTAGAATATAATAAATGCTAGTGTCACTGCCAAATGAGGTGCTGTATGCTGTAATTGCGGCAACTCAGGAGGCAGAGGCAGGAAGATTGCAAGTTCAAGGCCAGAGGTAGCCTGTGTAACTTAGCAAGACCCTGACTCAAAATAAAAGATAAGATATGGGCTGGGAATGCAATCCAGTGGTAGAGCACTTGCAAAGTATATGTGCAGCCCTGGATTCAATCTTCACGCACTACTAAATAAAATAAATAAATAAATAAATAAACAAAATTCTAATATCATTTAACTCCTGTTTTTAACTAAACAAATCAGACTTTGTCTCTGTTTGACTCAAAAACTTCTATTAGATCTCTACTGCTTACTACACAAAGTCCAAACTCCTTCATAGTATGTTTTCAGTCTACCCCTTCTATCTACCCTTATCATTTGTACATCCTTCCTATATACTTCCATCCTCTACTCTTTATTTTTTCTTCTTCCTCATTATGTCAGGTAAAACTCAGTGAAGTTTCACATAATATTCCCTCAGCTAAGAACACTCCTCCTTCCCTCTACACTCTAATTTCTAAATCCTGTGTCCAATTAAAAGATCTAGTTCAAATTCTTAGTTTTGTTATCCAAATCTTGCCCTCTGCTAGAGCAATGTTAACTCATTCTTCTAAACTCCTCCTCTTGTTTATTTTTACACATTTGGCTCTCCTAATAAAATTACATTAGGTATGGGAAATCTGTTTTACTCTTGTTTGAGCAACAAGCACTTAGCATAGTCGGACATATAGTGGGCTCTCTCAGTAAATATTTACCAACTGTATGAATTCCACTCCCAGATCCTGGCCTTCACTGATGCTCCCTATTCAGAATAAAACCCACCCCCAACCCAACCTGTTAATTAATTTGTAAGCACTGGTACCTTGTGTATAGAAAGGTTTGTTGGGCTGAAATCTTGCGTTTCCCTGATGCATGAAGTTTTGATGCAAACCATAAGGCCACGAAGCTGGGACAAGAGGGAAATGGGGACGTGGTGCATGTTCCCAAGGAATTGGAGGATTTAGTCCTCGAAAGCGTGGCTCTGCATTTCAACAAGAAAGAAAAACACATTTTAAAATACTAATTTGTTCACTCAAATATTCCTTCATTCCCCAAAGATATACTTAGTACCTAGCATTGGTTATGAATTATGCCAAATTCAGATACCAAAAAAAAGGGGGTTTTTTAAAGAAGCAAGTATTATTATTTGTTCAAATTATTCATAAGAGAGACATACAAGAAGATGCACACAGTAATATATAATTACTACACAAGACATGCAGAGTATTCTGAAGAGGGGGCTAACCCAGCCTTTGAAGAAGGTTTCCTTACAATGACTTAGAGGAGATATATAGAACAAAGAACAAGTTAGGCAAAATGGGACAGAGAAAGCATTTTAGAAAGAAGGAATAGCATGTACAAAATCCTGAAAGCAGGAAGTCAAGGCAAGTCCAGAAGTAACAAAACAATCAGCAATATAGAAACATGGGTAAGAGAAGAATTGGCCAGAGAAAAAAACTAGACAGGTAGGTGGGGATGTATATCTCAAAGAACCTTAATACATCATACTAAAGAACTTCCATTTTATCCTTAAGATAATGCCAGCCATCCCCAAATCAATTATATCTTGGGGTCAGAAGGAGATCCTATTAGAAGCTTGAGGTACTGTGGTACAATAGTTGACTTGGGCTTTGGGGCCAAATAACTGTAGGTTCAAATTATAGTACTGAAATTTACTAAAGTTCTATGTTGAACCTCAATTTGTAATGATAATTAATGAGATAACAAAAATAAGATGGCTTATACAAGTTATGGCATATATGTTGGAACTCCAAGTATATGAGCTATAGTCTTTCTTTGGCTAACCACTAAAACCTATTTCCCCGTAAGATGTATCATTATGTATATTATTTCAAAGTGCAGTGCCTACCAAATCTTTTCAATTATTTCTAGTGGCTTTTCTCATTCAAGATCACAACGTGCTAGGAAATAAATGAAAGCCACTGTCTTTATTCACTAAACTTCCTACCAGGACCTCAAGTTAAGAGGTATGGAATGGGGAAGAATAGGGAATAAGAAAACTAAAACCTGTATTAGCTGCATTCTTACAAGCTCATTCTTCTCAGGAGGTAATTAAAAAAAAAAAAGCTGGTTCACTTTAAGTTCATAAAGCCACATTACACGTAAGGGCTGAAATTGAAGAGCTCAGGATTTACAAAATAAATGAGCCTGGTGTATAGACTTAAATCATGGCCAACTAAGAAATGATGCTTTAACATAAAGGGTTTGTTGTTTGCTTATTTCTGGTTTTATGAGACAGGATCTCACCATGTAGCCCAGGCTAACCTGGAACTCACTATGTAGCCCCAGTTGGCCTTCAACTCATAATTTGCCTTGCCTCGGTGCTGGGATTACAGGCATGTGACACCACACCCAGTTCTAAAAGGGTATTTTTCCAAGATATATTCCAATTCTCCTATATTTCTCAGAATTAAATATTTTCAGAACACAAGTAATATAATCTCACTAAAGATAATTTCAAAAATGAGGGGTAATTTTTCACAGTCTTCTATTTTAATAAAAACATAATTATCATTTTAATATATTTCCACTCAGCCCTTCCATTTTTAACACAGTAGTAATTTCAGCTTTAACACTATAAGCTGTTTACAAATAATATTTATTGAGTAACAGTTTATTATATAATAATAATGCATAACATGAACAATATATCTACCATATTGTCAGGCACTAACCTGGCTACTAGAAAGGCAATGACAGACAAGACACAATTCTTAGAAGTTCAGTCTAATGGGACATAAAAGAAAGCAAGCAATTTTAACGCGGCAAAACAAGTATAAACAAGTATTATGATATGGAATATTAAGGAAACAAGGATAGAAAGGATACCAATACAATTGGAGGACAGAATCAGCAAGCCTTAAAGGCTTCTTGAAGAAAGTGAAGTAAATTTAAAAATGGAGGATGAGTGAGTTAGCTAAGCTTTGGGGCAAGGCAGAAGAAGTTGTGAGAGTGGGCAACAGAAGTAATGGAGAGGACATGCCAAACAGAAGGAACTACTTAGATAAACAACTAGAAGTAAGAGACAGTACGGTAAGTTTGTGAGAGCTTTGTTAATTAGTTCCTTATGACTGAAACACAGAGATCGACTAGTGATAGGTGAAGTAAAGGGCTTAAATTTACAAAAACTGAACAAACGTCAAAGGGTAAAACACTGGTTCTATCTTCATGGATACTTAACTGATTATCATGGTACATGTTACAGCAAATAGAGAATAAATATTTGTTGACTGATTGATATCAGAAGCCACATTAGAAAGGCCATGTATGCCATATATCTTTTGGTCTAAGAAATCTCACTGAGACCCATATGCTGTGGCACACACCTGTCATCCCAGCAGCAACTTGGGAAGCTGAGACAAGAAGATCATAAGTTTGAGGAAAGAGGCAGTATGTACGACTTAGTGAAAACTTGTCTCAAAAATAAAAAATAGAAAAGGAGGCCACAAGTGCAGCTCAATGGTAGGGCACTTGCCTAGCATGCACAAGGCCTTGGATTCACCTTATTAGCACGGCAAAAACTAAAAAAAAAAAGAGAAAAAGGAAAGGAAAAGGAAAGGGAAAATTAATTGAGTTCTCACATTCTAATACTTCTGCTCAGCCAAATACATTACCTGCTTTGTCCCAAACAGGTTAGAGATACCTTCTCCATAGTTCTCTAAGAAATAGCATGCTTTTGTTTAAAGTTATCTGTAAAGTTCCTTTGAAAATTGATAAAGGGAAAGAATTAAGCTTTTAGTTTATATTCTTCATAAAAATATATTTTAGGATAATTAAGTAATTAATAAAATATAGTAGTGACACCCTGATAAAAAAAACCCTTTTTTATCAAAAAGATAAAATAAATAAAGAGGCTGGGTGCACAGCTCAATGGTAGAGCACCTGCCTAGCAGATGCAAGGCCCTGTCAATCCCCTAGTACTGAAAAGAAAGAAAAAAGGCAAATTCTTTACAGAAGAATCCTGAAGAGTAAATACAAAATCATTTTACAACTACTAGTGAAATAATGGATATGGGCAATAATTATCAATGATGACTAAGACCACTAAGTAAAAATTAATGAGGAATTTTATAATGGATAGAAACAGACTGACACCACCTAACTCACAGATCAATCTTAAGTCACTAAAATACCAACAGACAATTAAATTCCTTTTGAAGTGAGGGAACAGGAAACACAAGAACAACTAAGAAGTGTTCTTGCTGACCAGAAAAACTGGGGTCTAATGGGACCTCTGAATCTAACTACAGGTTACAAGAAATATGGGGGCAGAAGTTTATATTAAGTCAAAAAGATAAAAGCAACCAACTCCAGAATGTGAGAAATACTACATTAAAAAAATAAAATTTTATATATATATAATTTTATTATTGTCATATTAAATTCATATATATGTGTATATGTATATATATGTGAGAAAAAGTAGTAAAGAAGACTGTTAAAAATTAAAGGATATTAAAAGAACCACATACAAGCCAGGTGCCATGACACACACTTATAATCCCAGCAATTTAAGAGACTGAGGCAGGAGGATCTTAAGTTCAAGGGCAGAAGCAACCTCTGTATCTTAGCAAGACTCTTTCTCAAAATAAAAACTAAAAATAAAAGGGGCTGGAGGTATAGCTCAGTGATAAAGCACTTGCCTAGTATGTACAAGGCTCTGGGTTCAACCCCTAGTACTACAAAAACAAAAACAAAAACAAAACAAAACAAAACACAAGTAAATAAAAAATAAGGTACTCTTTTTTAGACAAATAGAAAAAAATGAACAAGGAGTAGGCATCAGATGATACTCCATGAAATAATGGTCTTATTTTTTTATAAGAGCTACAAATTGAACTATAAAAGCAAATTTGAGCTAATGTCTAGAATTTGATTAAGCACTCAAGCCTGTAATTTTTTAAAATGGTGGTAAGGAGTCAGACTTAAAAAAAAAAAAAAAGAGCAAATAGCTGGGCACAGTGGTGCAGGCCTATAATCCCAGCAGCTTGGGAGGCAGAGGCAGGAGGATCACAAAGACCAGAGTCAGTCTATGTAATATGGCGAGACCCTGTCAAAAAATAAAAACAAAGTAGGTCCAGCACTTGCAAAGCATACAAGTGCAAAGCCCTGAGTTCAACCCCCAGTACCGCCAAAAAAAAAAAAAAAAGAGCAAATTATTGGTAACTGTTAAGTTCAGTACCTCCTTATACTTTACTTTCTCCTTTTGTGTATGTTTCAAATTTTCCACAGTTTTTAAGGTAATAGTTAAGATAATAGTTTTAAGATAATAGTTTTTAAGATAAAGATAATTATCACTAAAAAGGTGGATATAAAACTAGCAGCTATGGCAAATATTAACTATTTTTAAACAGGTAAGTATAAATAATAATGTTAATAATATATGAAAAGATTACTCAGTAGTTGTATCTAGCAAGTGAGTGTAAAGATGATTTTATTTCTCAAATGTTCTATGATGAGTATGTATTACATAAGATACCAAAAAAAAGTATTATTCATTAATGCTACTAACTGCTATTAGTATCTTTTGTGTTTTAAAGAATTGCTCCTTACTTGGATATATAGTAGCATCTAGAGTACAGAGCACATGATTTGAAGAAAAAAATTAATTTTGATCTACCTATGACAAGAAGTGAAATTTAAAAAAAGAAGCCACCATTTATGTACATTATCTCATTTAATACCCACAATATCCCTGTGAGTTAGATGCTATTAATACTCCTATTTTAGAGATAAAATCAGAGATTAAATACCCAAGATCTCATAATAAATTGCAAAGCCAGGATTGAAATCTAGGCAGTCCATTCAGAGCCCATATTGTTAACTTTTATCCAATTCTGTACTCGCCATCCTTTCTTATTGTTTCCCCAGGATCAACCAATAAAACCAATCACCCAGCCTTTCTAAGGACAGACAGATACAAAAGAAGAAAAAAAGGAGTTACCCGAATTCCCCACTGCGCCATTGTTCACCAAGGAATTTGGAGTCACAGTACGAGGCCAGTGTCCATCATGAGAGGAGCTAGGGATTGCCACAGGTCTGGCAGCTGGCTGTGCAAAGATGATGCTGGGATCATTCAGGCCAATATTGCTGGGGGCACTGCCTGGTGCTGAGTGGATCACTGGGCCATGGATAGGCCATGATGGGGCAGGGATCTGGAGGGGATGCATTGGCAATAATCCCATATTGTGCATGGGAGAATACTGAGGTGGCGGTGACTGGGGAAAGTTATACATGGGCATCTGGACCTGATGTGGGGGCTGGGCTCCCTGCTGAGGTGGGCCAAGCTTAGGCTGGGATCCTGATTGGGATGGAGATTGGGTAATAGCAGCTGATTGGGAAGAGTTCTGTGGAAACGGCTGGGGCTGAGGGGAGTATGATGGTGAATCAGACTGCAGAAGGAGAAAAAAAAAAATTTATAATTAATTTACAAACACCTTAATTTTATAAAAGTAGAGATTAACAAAATACAAAATTATAAAGTTATTTCATTAGAATATTATACACAGAACTATGCAATCTGCATATTAATTAATAATAAAACCTCACTTTACATAAAGATAAAATTTTTCCCAAAGTATTCAAACCCTCCCTCATAGGGGTAATGCCTCATAAACCTTTTTATTGTCCAAAGAAAAGAGAGCCTACACATAATTCCCTTTATGCAGAACATGTATTTCCCATTGTGAACTACAAACTTACATATAAATAATTCACAGTAATTTTCCTTCAGTTCCTCAATAAGTATTTACTAAGTATTAATTATGTACTGGGCATTATTTTAGGTACTAAAAATATAATACTAACATCTATCCCTTATGGAGCTTAAAGTTAGTGGGGGAGAGGGAGGAGATGGGGAGCAGAAAAAGATTACCTAGTCACAATAAAGGATAATGGTTACTAAGAACAATGTATAATGTGTGTGTATAATGTGTAATCATATAATGAAATCCCAAAGCAGGAACACCTAAACTCATTTTGAGAGGAGGAGGGAAGAAAAAGTCAAGGAAAGTAGAGATCAATGAAAGCTCCCCAGAGGAAATGACCTTTAAGCCAAGAAGGATAAATGGAAAGCAATCTGATAAGAGAAGGTAGAGATAAAGGGAAGAGTGTTTCAGGCAGAAAGAGTAACATCACTGAAGATCTACAAGCAGGAAAACACATGGGTATTTAAAGTAATTGTAATCTGAAAGAAGTTTAATACTATTGGAGTACAAGGGCAAGGGAATGACAAATCTGAGGCTGAAGAACTAAACAGGCAAAATAATGAAGTATTCTTGTAGACCATGCAATTTACACTACATACTGAGGACAGTGGGAAACAACTGAAGGGTTTTAAACAGATCAGGAATATGAGCAATCTGCGTTTTAGAAAAAATTTTCTGACTTAAGAATGAAATAGAGAATATGACAGGGGGGGGGAGGGAGGGAGGGAGGGAGAGAGACTGAGTAGGAGGCTGCTTTAATACCACACCAGTCCTGAGGTGATGGTAGTCTAAGCTATGGGCTATGGAATTAAATGTAAGAATAGAGGGAAGAAAATGGCTATGAGTTAATTTTGCAAAGTAGAAACAAAAGGACTTAGTGACTGACTGGATATAGAGGTTGAGGGAAATGGACATGGTTTGGAAACCAGGCAGATACTGAGACAGCCAGATGATAAACACAGGGGAAGAAGCAAATGTAAGGGGCTGGAGAGAAACAAGCTATACTCCAGACATGTTGAGGTTGAGGTACATTGTTAGACATTAGAATAGGGATGTCCGTTAGATTCTTACTGAAAGCTCAGGTGAGATAAACGTGAGAGCAACTGGCATAAAATGAAAATTAGAGTAAGCATAGAAAAATTAAGAGCATAAATTTTGAAAACAGAGAGCCTATGGGTTTAAATTCTGATTTCAAATGTGTACTGACTCCAGGCAAGAGGTTTCTTCAGTTGTAAAGTATAAATAATAATACAAGCCACTTCATATTTTTGTAAAGATTAAACAATATATGTGGAAAATAAAGACATCAAATTCAGGATAGTAGTTTGGGTTTTTTTTTTTTTTTGAGAAAGGATCTTGCTACATTCCCAGGTCTGGTCTTGAACTCCTGGGCTCAAGTGATCCTTTTGCCTCAGCCTTCTAAAGTAGCTGCAACTACTAGTGTACGCCACCAAGGGAAGTAAGGCAGTAAGGTTTTAAATTTAAATCATTAAGAGCTGGATGTGAAGCCAGGCACAGTGGCACATGTGATTCCTGTGATTCAGAAGACAGAGGCAGAGGATCCTGAGGCAGGCTGTATAATTTAGTGAGACCCTATCTCAAAATTAAAAGTAAAAACAGGGCTGTGGGTGCAGTTCAGTGGTAGAGTGATGCAAAACATGCACTTGGGTTCGACCCCTCAGTGCCGCAAAAAGAAAACAACAGTAACAACAATAACAAGAACAAAAACCAACCCAGTTCAATGTGTAATCCCAGCACTTAGAAGGCTGAGACAGGAGGAGCGTGAGTTTGAGGACTACATAGCAACTTCTAGGCCACCTGGGGCTATAAGGACTCTGTCCCTTAACAAAAAAAAAAAAAAAAAAAAGGTTGCGAGACTATTCTTTAGCTAATCATGGTGGCACTCTGAAGGCTGAGGCAAGAGGATCAAAAGTTATATGCCAACGTGGGCTACATGGCAAGACCCTGTCTTTAAAAAGACAACAGAAATAGGATCCAGTAGGGCTGGTGCACAAGTATTTGCAAATGTGGGTTGTTTGTTTTTGTTTTTTCAGTTCTAGGGAAATGAACCCAGGGCTTCATACATGCTTTGTAAGCACTCTACCACTGAGCTGCACTCCCAGCTTAAAAAAAAATTAACTATTTATTTTGAGGGGTTGGGATTTAATTCAATTGGTAGAATGCCATTCTGCACTCTCTGAGGCCTAGCACCACAAAAACAGGAGAAAGACATGTCAATCCACTCCCAAAGCAATCCTGAAACAATCAGCCATTGAAAACCCAATGAGGGTTGCTATGAGTTGGAGACGACTACATAGCATCTAACAACAATTTATTTTGAGATAGGGTCTCACTAAATTACATAGGTTGCCTCTGGCCTCAAACTTGTGATCCTCCTGCCTCAACCTCCTGAGTTGCTGGAATTACAGACATGCGCGGCATCTGGCCTAACTGTGGATATTTTTTAATAAAGTAAAGCCAACAATGTTCAAAACTGTTAAAGCTTGATGATAATATATGAAAGTTTGTTATTTTTTATACTTTTTTATATTTTAAAAATATCTTATAACAGGAAGAAAAAAATACGTATAGCATATAACACTCAACAAATGTGTTATTTTATATTAAAGATTATCCTTACTAAACAACATCTGTGAAAGTATCAGGTACACAGTAGATATTCAAATATTTGGGGGGTGCTTCCTAAATGTTTTTCTGTTGTTGTTGTTGTTGTTGTTGTTGTTAGGTGCCATCGAGTTGGTATCTGACTCATAGTGACCCTCATAGGGTTTTTAATGGCTGTTTTGGGATTGCCTTGGGAGTGGATTGCCAGGTCCTTCTCCCATTTTTGCTGTGCTGGGAATTGAACTGGGGACCTCAGAGACTGTAGCGTGGCGCTCTACCAACTGAGATAAATCCCAGCCCCAACTCTTTTTCTAAGACTCTACTATTGCTCTTCAAATATATGTAAGAGATTTTTGCTGAAACAGAAATCATACCAGGCACTATGCTGCATGTCTATAATCCCAGGGACTTGGGAAGGCTGAGGCAGGAAGATTGCAAGTTCAAGGCAAGGGGCAGCCTGCACAACTTAGTGAGAGACTGTCTGAAAATAAAAATTAAAACCAGGCTCAGTGGCTCACATTTGTAATCCCAGCAACTCAGAAGGCTGAGGCAGGATGATTCTAAGTTTGAGGCCAGAGGCAGCCTATACAACTTAGTGAGACCCAGTCTCTCTGTCTCCCTCCTCACCTCTCTTTCTTTCCTTCCTTCCTTTCTTTCTTTCTTTATCACTAAATAAATAAATAGGGCTGGGGTGCAGCTCAGTGACAGAGCACTTGCCTAGCATGGGTGAGGCCCTCCTGGGCTCAACCCCTCAGTACTCCAAACTAAATAAATGAACATATACACACTTTAAAAAAAAAAAGCCAAGTGTGGTGGAACACACCTGTCCCAGCATTTGGGAGGCAGACACAAGAGGATCACGAGTTTGAGGCCAGCCTGGGCTACATAGAGACACCCTGTCTCAAAAACACCATACATACATACATACATACATACATACATACATATATACATACACACATACATAAAACAAATCACATCAGATCTAGCATTTTTAATAGTTAACATCTTTGAACCTAGTAAGATTTGGCTTTGCAATGCCAGGGATTGAAAAAAGGGGCCTTGCATATGATAGGAAAGCACTCTAACACAGAGATACATTCCCAGCTGAAAGATTTAGATTTGAATCTTATAATTTCTCTTATTTTCAGCTTCCCAATTTGTAAAATTTGATATTAATGCTTTCCATTGCACATGGCCACTCAAAATGTCAATTTATACACACACACGCATACACACACACATATATGTATGTGTATGTATATGTGTGTGTGTATACACACACATACATACATACATA
>VMDO01023186.1:13486-32214 GCA_007922755.1 Pedetes capensis
TATTGTCAGTGCTTCTCTGCTGTTCATAGGGTTTTCAATGGCAGATTGATTTTTGGGAGGGGGTTGCCAGGTCCTTCTCCCAAGCCTACAGCTTCTGGTGTTCCCAGGCAGTCTCCCATCCAGGTACTAACCAGGCCCGACCCTGCTTAGCTTCCGAGATCTGACGGGATCGGATGCCACAGGGCTAAAGCTGCAGGCCTACATACATATACACACACATATATATGGGGTACTTGGGGGTTGAACTTCCACACTTTGCAAATGCTCTACAACTAGGTTGTACCCCCAGTCCATTTTTTATAGTTTTAAATTGAGTGAAGGTTTCACTATGTTGCGCAGGCTGCCTCTGGCCTCAAACTCAAGATCCTCCTGGCTCAGCTTCCCAAGTCATCAAAATGTTAATTTGATAAATTCGAAGCACTGAAACACAGTTCCAAGTTCAGAGTAAGTAGTTAATTAGTATAAAATAATTAATTTGAGAAGAGCAAGGTGAATATATACTTAGACAAAGGTTAAGAGCAATTCAGCAAAGTTAATATAAAATTTGTGAGTCTGAATTTTAATGATACTACGGTCTTTTACAAGGTATATGTAACTAGGTATTCGTATATCAAGTGAAAAGAAGATGCAAAAAGTTACATGCAAACAAAGTGTCATGTACCTACTACCTAATCAGCATGAAACTTCTAATACATGTCAATTTTTAAAAAAATATAATGACTATGTACATGGACAATTGAGAATGGGAGAAATACCAAATTAATGTTTTAACAAATTATGAACTACTGCTAGGCTCAGTGGCTCACACCTGTAATCCCATCAACTCAGGAGGTAGAGGCAGGAGGATCACAGGTCTGAGGCCAGAGTCAGCCTGCGTAACTTAGCAAGACCCAGACTCAAGATAAAAAGTAAAAAAGGGGCAAAGGGGGTGGGGTACAGCTCAGTGGTAGAGCACTTGCAAAGTTATGTGTGATGCCCTGGATTCAGCAACCCATTACTAACAAAAAAAAAAAAAAAAAAGGAAATAAAAACCTGTTACTAAATATTATATGCTAGCATTTAAAAGAAATAGTGCAATAACTGAACAGTCACTCATTAAATCTAGTATATCAACCAATCTTTTTTATTTTTACTGTTACTACGTGGCCCAGGTTGGCCTGAAACTCATGATCTCGCTGCCTCAGTCTCCCAACTGCGGGGATTACAGGCATATGCCACCAAACCTAGCTACCAATACTTCTTTTAGCAAAACTAACACATTCTGGCCTGTAGCCATACCACTGTGGTGTCCAATCCCATTAGATCTTGGAAGCTAAGCAGGGTCAGGCCTGGTTAGTACTTGGATGGGAAACCACCTTGGAACAGCAGGTGCTGTAGGCTTGGGAGAAGGACCAGACAACCCACTCCCTAAAAACAATCAGCCATTGAAAACCCTATGAATAGCAGAGAAGCATGACAATAGTGTTTCCCATGTTGAACATAGGGTCACTGTGATTTGGATATCGACTCGATGACACCTAACAACAACAACAAGAATACATTCTAGAGATATAAGTTATCTCTTTAAACACTCTACATAAAAATATGTGTTCCTTTGCTTACATTCAGTCAGTAGTAATCTCTAAAATGAGAAAATAAAACTAAACATAATCAATAAATGAAAGTGTAAGTTTGTATAATTAGGTCTCACAGCAAAAGTGCAAAAAATAAGTCAGGCACGGTGGCACATGGTTGTAATCCCAGAGACTCACGAGGCTGCAGCAGCAGAATCATGAGTTCGAGGACAGGGGCAGCCTGCGCAACTTAGCAAGACCTTGTCTCAAAATGAAAAATAAAAAAGGGGCTGGGACTGTAGCACAGTGGTGGAATGCCATGCATTGAATCACTCAGTACCAAAAAAAAAGTGAAGAGAACAGAATGTGAAAAGCTGTACATTGTTAATGTCTATTTTTATTAATGGTACTGATATTTTTCTAACAGATAAAGCCTGAAACCTCAGATATTACCTTATTTTAATCCATCATATTAGGTAGTTGTTTTATTTTACAAATGCAAAAGTAGGCTCATGTAAATTAAGTTGCTTGCTCACTGATAGAAACCCACCTGCAGATTACTCCAATAATAATGTTCAATCCATCTTAAGGGCCTCACAAGGGTACTTCTACAAAGCACAATGTAATCCTGAAGACTGTATTTGCCAATCTAAGAGATAAGCCCTAAAACCCACCACAAACAATGCTATCTTCTTGTCAAATTCATTCACAGGCACAGTACTTACACATTCTGAGGACTGCCTAGTCCTTATGGACTGATCACCCTGTTGCTGGGCTGAACCAGCCACTTGCTGGGCATTTACAAGGTTGCGGACCAGCTGGGCTGCTAAGAGAAGATACCACAGAGAAAATTAAAAGACACAGAAAGTAACAGAGAAATGACAATCAATAAACTCTAGATTCTTAAGAGTTTTAAATTTCTCTGAAATTTTATAAACTTGGACTTTGAAAAATTTGCTTTTGGCGACAGAGTCTCTCTGTATAACCCAGGCTGGCCTGGAACTCACTATGTAGACCAAGCTAGTCTGAAACCTGCAACAATCCTCCTGCCTCAGTCTCCTGAGTGCTGGGATTACAGGTGTGTATCATCATGGCCGGCTTTCAACTTGGACTTTTAAACAGTGACTATTTTACTGAAAGATCTGTAACTTTTTGTTGTTGTTGTTGTTATTGCAGTGCTGGGGATCAAATCCAGAACTTTGCACATGCTAGGCAAGCCTTCTTAAGCTATGTCCCCTACTTTTAGTTTTTAAGACAAGGTCTCCTTTTGTAGCTCAGCATGGCCTTAAAACTTGCCTCATTGTACAGCACGCGCGAGCGCGCGCACGCGCGCACACACACACACACACACACACACACAACGTTCTGAAAATAAAAACAAATGCCTTACTGCTTTTCTAAAGGAGACAATACATTTAAGAAAACACTTTCTGAGCTCAGCACAGTGGAACATACCTGTAATTCTAGCAACTTGGGGGCAGGAGGCAGGAGGAGTTCAAGACCAGAGGCACCCTTCATAACTTAGTGATAACCTGTCTCAAGAAAACAACTAAAAAATGGTGCAGCTCAGTGGTGAAGTGCTTGCAACATACGCACAAGGCCCTGGCTTCAGCGCCCAAGTACCAAGGTGAAAGAAAAGAGGAAGAAAAATAAAAAACACTTTCTGCAGTAAGAATCTGAACAACTGGAAATCACAATATCTAAAATAATCTGAAGGGTTGGGGAGTGTAGCTCAAACGGTACATAGCTTGCTTATTACGCATGAGGCTCTGAGTTCAATTCTCAACATCACAAAAATAAATAAATAAATGTCCCTTTTTACTTACCTGCCACACTGCTATTCCTTTGACGAGCTAGCTTGACCTCTGGGCACTCCCTGCGTACATGTCCTGCATCTCCACATATAAAACATCTGAGGTCTCTGGGCTCTCTAAAATCTCGAGTGTCATGGAGGTCACGGGGGTCAAGAAGGTCTCGGGAGTCTTTCTCTTCTTCATTTCCTTCCTTCTCTTCTTCGCTGTCTTTCTTCTTTAGTCTAAACAATAAACTGCTGATACCAATAATGTGGGGCTAGGGACTTGTAAACTGTACAAGTCACAGAATAAGCTGAACCATACACAATAACAAAGGCACTAACATGCCCACTGTTTTCATGCATTTTTTTTTTAGGACAAAGGAACTCATATTTATAGCATACTTAACTCATATGGCAGAAATTGGGTATTCTAGTAGTTTTGAAATGTAATATTTAAATTTTAATTTTTAATATCAAAATTTATACCTCTAAGAGTCTTTAGAGATTGATACTTATTATCTCCACTTTTAAAATTTGTATTTTAAGTGTACATATTTGTGGAGTACAGAGTGATAATTCAGTTCATATATGTTGTTGTTGTTAGGTGCCGTCGAGTCGGTATCCGACTCATAGCGACCCTCTGTACAACAGGGGAAACACTATAGTCAGTGCTTCTCTGCTGTTCATAGGGTTTTCACTGGCAGATTGATTTTTGGGAGGGGGTTGCCAGGTCCTTCTCCCAGCCTACAGCTTCTGGTGTTCCTAGGTGGTCTCCCATCCAGGTACTAACCAGGCCTGACCCTGCTTAGCTTCCGAGATCTGACGGGATCAGATGCCACAGGGCTATAGCTGCAGGCTAGTTCATATATATAGTGTGCAATTATCAAATCAAGATTGTTGACACTTCCATCTCCTTATTATCTCCACTTTAAAGAAGAAATTGAGGCTTAGAGAAATAGCTCACATAAATTTAATAGTAAGTGACAGTGATGGAAACTGGGAATTTATTCTGTCTAAACATTTCCATATTTTTGTATTAAACCGGATCTGATGATGAAAGAAGGGATTTTTCTGGCCTACTAAATATAGGATGTAAAACCTGGGAGAATATGAATCACAGATATATTTTGAGGGGAGGGAATAAACAAGATGTATACTTCTCAAGTTACCTCACAACGTATATATCAAGGACTCAGTTACCTGCATTTTTATCTTTGGTTTGTATGAAGTCATCAGTAAGAATCTCACATATTAGTCCCTTTTTCCCTAACCCAATTCCCAACACACTGTGTCAATAAAACTACTTCTATTTTTTTTAAAAAAGTGAATTAATTAACAAATGAATGTGACAAGACATAATCATACCACAGATAAATTTCACACTATTATAAAATTTCACTCTACACTGGAAGACATGGCAAAATGGCTGGAGAAACTTTAAGGTAAAACTGCTGTGGGAAGGCTCCAGCTGTTTGCAGGGAAAGGCTCCAGACCTCAGAACTCTCCAAGCCTTAAGGCCTACTTCCTGCTATCTCCCTGATGTTCAGTGCAGGCTCTATCTACATACAACATTCCCCATGCAACAGGTAGAATACACTGACATAAATAATAACCCTCCCCTGTGTCACATGACTTTGGTTGATTTTTAAGGTATACATAAACCCTCCCCTGACTCTTAAGAATGCTCTGATGTTACAATAAAACTCCAATAAAAACAGACTGAGACACTCACTCAGGGCAGCATTCTGGAAAACAATGGCCCCTCTGTCTCTCTTTACACTCTTCGTGTGGAGTGATGATTATTTTTTTCATCTGTTGGTCAGCACCGCTGTGTGGTCACACCACCAACTCAAATAACATTCACCTGAAGTCCAATTTAATGTCCTGAACTTTCTCACTTAAAACATTTCTGAACATAATTATAGCTATAAATTGGCCTCATATTAATTTTCCCCATAATGTTGATATAAATTATTTGCCAACCTCTTCCTTTTGGGGCAGTCTTTCATGTAGTGGCCTATTTTTCCACACACACGGCAACATCGATCATTGGGAGCCAGTTCTCCATCTGTTAATACTCTGGAATCAAAGAAATACTCCTAGGGAGAAAAAATAATTTGACTAGAAAAAAAATCATGATAAAACTTTCTAGCTGGGCATCATGGCAGACATCTGTAATCTTAGCAACACAGGAGGCTGAGGAAGGAGGACTACAAGTTTGAGGCCAGAGGCAGCCTGCGCAACTTAGCAAGATCCTGCCTCAAAATAAAAAAGGGAGCTGAGTGTGCATCACAGTGGCAGTGTACTTGCCTAGCATTCGTGAGGTGTGGGATTAACCCTCCAGAACAAAGAATTAAAAAAAAAAAAAAAAAACCCTTTCCAGATGGAAAGAAGATCAAGATACAAAAGTGATTTTTAAAAAAATAACTAAATAAAGGTCAACAAATATTTCACTGTAACTGAAACCATGGATGATGATGTTAGGTTCCATGGAGTTGGGTTCGACTCATAGTGACCCTCACAGGGTTTTCATTGGCTGACTGTTTCAGGATTGCTTCAGGAGTGGATTGGCAAAATTCAGAATCATCACAGCTGATAATCAACATCACAGGTGGTAACATACTAAATACTTAACATCCACATTATACTACAAAGAGATGCTACAGATGAATGAGGAAATCTCAAAAAAGTAGACACTGTTCTCCTTCACTTTATAGATGAGAAAACTGTAGCTCAGAGAGTTTAAGTCACTTGTCCATAGTAAAAGAGTTGGCTAAACCTCAGACGGGTTGGGATTTGGCTCAGTTGGTAGAGCACTGCGCTGCAGTCTCTGAGGTCCCGAGTTCAATTCCCAGCACCACAAAAATGGGAGAAGGGCCTGGCAATCCACTCCCAAGGCAATCCCGAAACAGTCAGCCATTGAAAACCCTATGAGGGTCGCTATGAGTCGGATACCGACTCGACGGCACCTAACAACAACAACAACAAACCTCAGATAAAAGATTTAGAACTGAAGTCTGCCCTGACTACAAAGCTCATGCTTTCTGCTACACCAGGCTACTTCTATAAAGGAATTATACTTTGTACAAAACAGCCTTATGTAAGTAAAGCAATTCTCTGGTTTATTTCAAACGGGACTGGATTTGCAAACAACTTTTAAGGAATATACAACATTACTATAAAGGGAAGTATACCTAAGGAGAAGGTAAGGAACTACAAAGTAAATAATTTACCCAAGTCTTACAGCTGGATTCATTTTTCCTTTATTTTAGCAGCTTGCATATCCTTCTTGGTGCTAACTTTTGCATTATCACAAACACTAATTGGTCCTAATAGTATCTATACTTCTGGAAGGAAAGAGCACGTCCATTTAGTTGTCTATAGATCTATCTAAAGGCAGTGATAAAAGAGACACACCCAACAGAATGGCTATAATAATAATCTGAAAAACAATAATAAACATTACTGAGGGTGTGGAAAAACTAGAACCTAGAACCAGAACTAGACTAAAATAGCACAGCTACTTAGAAAACATTCCAATAGTTCCTCAAAAACTTAAACAAATTTTACTAAAAAGTGAAGCAATTCCACTGTTAGGTATATTTCACAAAAAACTGTATTGAACAAATTTAAAATATGCCAATAGTAATAATTAGATATAATTTCTGTAATATAAGTTTACTAATTGGGTCTATGGGCTGGGATTTAGCTCAGTTGGTAGAATGCCACTCTATAGTCTCTGAGGTCCTGGGTTTGATTCCCAGCACCACAAAAATGGGAGGAGGAGTAGCAATCCACTCCCAAGGCAATCCCGAAACAATCAGCCATTGAAAACCCCATGTGGGTTGCTATGAGTCGGACATGACTCAATGACTTGACGGCACCTACCAACAACAACAACAACAAGAACAACAACAACAACAACAACAACAACAACTGGGTCTATAGCCATACCACCCTGGTGTCCAATCCCATCAGATCTTGGAAACTAAGCAGGGTCAGCCTGGATGGGAGTCTTGGATAGGAGACTGCCTGGGAATATTGGGTGCTGTAGGCTTGGGAGGAGGACCTGGCAGCCCACTCTGGAAACAATGAAAACCTTATGAATGGCAAAGAAGCACGATAATAGTGCCACACATGGCGCAGTATCGGTAGTGAGTGTTTTGTCTGTTGTACATAGGGTTGCTATGAGTCAGACCTGACTCAATGGTACCTAACAACAACAACAAAGTTTATTGATAAGAAGAATGTAATTCTTTTAGGGGAAACAATTGGGGTTCAAAGTTAGTGTTCCCTATCATTAAAGTTGATGCAATTATTCAAGGACATTCATTATACAACAGTAAATACATAGTTTTTCTCAATCTCTTAAGACTTCTCCCCTTACAAAATGTCCTTTTCTGAGACTCTTATACTCTCCTAACCAATAAAAAACAAGCAAAAACCACAGTGAGACTGAGAGGAATGTGTGACACTATGTGATCTAGGTCAGACAAAAGGAAATCTCTCAGCTCCATTCTATCTAATTCAGTATGCTGAGGCTACATGAAAATTGGAGCAAAAGCCATAGTAAACAATACAGTATATCTTTGGTTTTGTCTTCTCTGTGTATTTTTTCATTAAGATTTCTAGAGATAGAAGAGAAATAGTGAGCAAATCCTCAAATTCAAAATTCAACCATCCTGAGTTCTGACTACTTTCACTCAACAAATGCTTTTTTGGTGTAACCAGTGTACCTGACACTATGATATGCACTGATGATAAACCTTACAAAAATGAATTCTGTCCTTATGAGGCTTATAGTGTAGTAGAGGAGACAAAATTTAACAAGTACATTAAACAAATAAACAAAATCTAACAAATATACCATATATCCATTATGAACTACAGTAAGGATACGACAAAAACATATAGGGAGCAATGACCATATCTTTCCCTATTTATGTATTTATTTATTTAAAGGTTTTGTGAGATAGGGTCTTGCTATGTAGTCTGAGATGGCCTTGACGTTGTAATCCTCCTGTGTCAGCCTCCCAAATGCTGAGATTACAGTGATGCGTCACTACACCCAGGTTTTTTCCCTATTCTTAACTCCAACTTAGAAACAGGACTAGGCTTCTTGTACCATAAAAACAAAGTTCTATGAGAAAAAAGAAAAGATCCGTACTTCAAATAATGTAAACTTACAGCTTCTCTGCCAATGAGTGGATAAAAAGGGGTACCAAAAAGTTTCCTTCCATTGATAAATGCCTTCATAATGAAATTGGTCACTATTGACAAAAGAAGAAAATAATAAGCATATACACATTAATGTATTAGAAGTTGAAAAGCAAGTAATCTCTATGTTTAAAACTTACTTTTCCTGGAAACTCCAGCACCAAGATTATGATTCAAGTCAAAAGGGTCTACAAAAGAAATATTTTCAAATTAAGAGTTATATTCGTTGTAACACAAAATATACTTAGCCAGAACTGGAGTCTAACACTACATATTCTCAGACAATCTAAGTAGGCAAAATATTCTTTTAAAATTATATATTAAAGGATGGAAACTCACAAAAATCAAGGGGAAATATCTTTCAGATTCTAATGTGGTTCAGTTTGACTCCCAAGTTTCCCTGGCCAAATTTTTGTTTTGTTCTTGAATTAACAATAGTGTAAATAATTACCTTCAATCGCAATGCATTTAGATGTCCACTGCTTTTCAAAAGTTGTCAATAGCTTTTTCTGCCGAATGCTAATTACATATTCCTTGAAATCAAATTCTTCAGTATAGAAGCGAAGCAGTCCCAACCAAAGCTCTCCTAATGATTCTGTGTTCTTTCCAAGTGAAGGTAAACGCTTTTTCTTCAGGTAAAGAAAAGAAAGGAAGGGAGGTTAAGAGAAAAGAAGGGAGGAGAGCGGAGGAAGAGGAGGAGAAAGGAGAAGCATGTGTATTGTCCAAAATAGGCAACAAATCCAAGTAAAATTACTAAATTATGTAAATCCTTAAATGTAAGAATTCTATAACATAACGACTAAGCAAAAGTTACCAGTTCTTCTGTTTTATCGAAGAAAAAAGCATTCCATCCATCAACCATTCTCTGTGGAATCTGTTTTCCATCAAAGATCTGAATAAAAAAAAAATTCCATCATTAGACTTCAAGTTATCCAACCCAAAGGTCTACAAACCCTCACATCATTTTAGAATTTACCTACAGAGACATACTGAAATAGTCCTTCCAAAAGGAATATGCCAGAACGGTATAATATGATGCCAAGTAATTTAATGAAATGTATCTGTAAAACCAAAGCTGAGAAAGGGCATTAGATTTTCCAAATGGCACATGTGATGTTATTTGATGCTATTTGGCCTATCAAAACACATCCAGCCCAAGATTAATGAAGTAAAACCAAAGAAAAGAAAAAAAGGCAATTTCATTAAAGTATTATAGATGTAGAAATACACAACAGATAATACTGATCATACACCCAAAGGAAATCAATGGAATTCTTTATACTGGGAGCTAATACCTTTAATCAGTTATTTGTGTAAGATAAGGCTGAAAAGCACTTGGACACTGGAAAATTAAGTAGCTTTCCCTGACATCTTCATAAAAATTATAAATTCTTATTGTGAATTATAATTCATTGTCCCAATGAAGGAAGAGGGGGAGAAGAAATGCTATTTTATAAGAACAAAAGTAACCAATAAGATGATTATACAGGCACAACTGACCTCCCCAAGTAATTCTGAGACTTGCTCCTTATTCTTCTCCTCCTTCTTCCCTCTCTCTCTTCATTACTCTCTTCTACCCTTTTTCCTCTCTCTACTCTCTTCCCTTTCACTCACTTATTATCAATCATCCTGCACTCAGCATTCAGTCTTCTCTCTAAAACTTACTAAATAAGACATTCATATTTGTGTATGTAACCATTTCCATATTTGTTATTTTAATATTTTAGTAGCTACTGCTATATTAAAATTGCATTTTTTAGTTGTGATGAAACAAAATTTATTAAGTATCAGTTCAGTTGCATGGAACACACTTACATCGTTGTGCAATCATCACCGTCATCCAGAGTTCTTTCTTGTAAAACTAAAACTCTCCTAATTTCCCATTCTCCCTTCTCCTGGCTGCTGGCAACCACCATTCTATTTTGTGTAAAATGAATTTGATTACCCTATGTACTCAAATAAGTGGAATCAATATTTGTCTTTTTTGTAACTGGCTCACCTCATTTAGCATAATATTCTCAAGGTTCTCTAAAACTGGAATATAGGGATTCTTCCTATATTTTCCCAATGATAACATTAATAATGCTGCTAATAGTTACATAATAATAGTAAAAATAATAAAAAGCAACCACCATTATGAACATCTGCTTTAGCACCTACTACATTCAAAGGCAGGCTGGAGTTTAGCTCAGTTGGTAGAGTGGTGCTCCACACTGAGGACCCAGGTTTGATTCCCCAGCACTGAAAAAATGGGAGAAGGACATGGCAATCCACTCCCAAAGAAATCCCGAAAACAATCAGCCACTGAAAAACCTATGACAGTTGCTATGAGTCAGACCCAACTTGATGGCACCTAACAAATAACAACAACATATTCAAAGGCATTCAATTACCTTTATTCTATACATGGACACTGAAATTATAATATTATTATTACATTTTTGCTTATCTTCTTTTTGTTTTGTTTTGTTTAGAAACACAGTCTTGCTATGCAGCCCAGGGTGGCCTTGAACTCATAGTCCTCCTGCCTCTACCTCTTGAGTGCTGGGCTTTTAAGCATGTGCCACCACACCTGGCCCAATTGTTATATTTTATTGATGATGAAACTGAGACTTACAGATAGTTAGGCAGTTTGTTGAAGACCATACTCTCAGAGTTAGGATTATTACTAGTTCTGACTCTAAATACACCCTACTCTTTCCATTATACCATGCTACCTCAGTGATTTCTAATCCATGAATAATGAGAAAATACAGATAAAACACTGTGAAAACAAAACTTGTAGCCCATTTATGTTAATCATAGTATTCCTTCAAAATAGCAAAGTGGCAAATAATTTTATTTGAGCACTCATGGCATTAAAAGGCCCAAATTCAAAGCCTAAAGAACAACTGGACAAATACAGAGTGATGTTGGCAGGCCTAATTAATTCATGGTAAAATGTAAATTTCCTATAGTGAACAACCTTGTTTAAGAAACAAATCACCCATAGCCAAGCTAATTAAGAAAAAAAGAAATGGCACATCAATTATTAACATCAGAAATAAAAAAGGAGGCATCATTACATACCTCATGGACATTAAAAAGAACAAGACATGATTTGCCAAACTTCACACAAGAAAAAATAAGTAATGTGAATAGTTTTATATCTATTAAAGACATTGGATCAATAATTAATAACATTCCAAAAGAGAAAATACTAGCCTTTATACCAATTCTCTACAATGATGCCAATTCTCTGTAATGTCTACAATGTCCTTCAAAGGTCACAGGCAGAAGGAATATTTCCTAACTCATTCTATTGAGGCCAGCACTACATTAATAACAAAACCAAATAAAAACATTATGAGAAAAGGAAACTACAGAGCAATCAACAAAATATTAGCAAACTGAATCCAACAATGTACAAAAAACATCAGCCACCAAGACCAAGTGAGATATACACCAATTTATGCAATTGGTTCAACATCTGAAAAATCAATTAATCTATCACATTAACATGCTAAAGAAGAAAAATTGCATGAAATTGCATGATTATATTAATACATGCAGAAAAAACATTTGACAAAACCTATTACCTACTGGTGATTTTACACACACACACACACACGTCACATATATGTAGTCCCAGCTACCTGGAGAAGCTAAGGGAGGATCATATGAGCCTAGGAGTTCAGAGTCAGCCTGAGCAACACAGCTGGACCCTGTAATAGAAGGCATGGCTGGATGGCTGGAGAAAATCTAAGAAATAGCAGCCTGGGAAGGTTCTAGCTGCTTGCTGGGAAGGCTTCGGCAATTGGAAGCTCTCCAAGCATAAGAGCCCCTTTTTGTTTTCTCTGGGCTTGGGTATAGACCCTGTCTATATGCAGACATGAGATAGCTCTGCCTACATGCAATGGGCAGATATGTTAACATAAATAATAAATAACCCTTCCCTGACTCACAAGAAAATATATTTTAACCCCCTTTTCCATTGACTCATAAGAAGGATTAATGTTATGATAAGAGCCTAATAAAAAGAGCTTGAGACATTCAACTTGGGGGGCAGTGTACCCAAAAGCACTGCCCCCCCCTTAGTTTCTCTGACACAAACTCTTGGTGAGCAGAGTAATCCTTTCTGCATCTGCTGACCCCATGGTTGCTGGACAGTCACTACAGAACCCCATATTAAAATATAAACATAAAAATAAAAAACTCTCAGTAAACCAGGAATAGAGGGGAATTTCCTCAACTTCATAAAACATGTCTACAAAAAGCCTACAGCTAACATCACAGTTAATACTGAGAAACTAGCCAGGTGTGGTGGCACACACCTGTAATCCCAGAGGCAGGAGGATCACAAATTCGAGACCAGAGGTAGTCTGCATAATTTAGCAAAGCCCTGTCTCAAAAAGTAAAAAAATGGGCTGAGGGTACAGCTCAGTGGTATAGCACTTGCAAAGCATGCAAGTGTGAGGCCCTAGGTTCAACCCCCAGTACAAAAAAAAAAAAAAAAAAAAGGTGAGAAACTATAAACTTTCCAACTAAAATAAAATATAAGGCAAGGATGTACCTTCTTCCTGTTCTTTTTCAGTATCTAGAAAGTTCTAGGTAATGCTAATACTGAAGTCCTAGATAATACAGTAAGACAAGAAAAGGAAATAAAAGTGATATAGATTGGGAAGGAAGAAATAAAATTGTTTTTATTCACATATGATGTGGCCATTATGTAGAAAACCCAAAAGAATAAAATAACTTCAGGAACTAACAAGTAATTAAACCAAAGTTGTAAGCTTGGTATCAGATGCAGGTCAGTAGTAGAGCACTTGCCTACCATTCCTAATGCTCTGGGTTCACCCTCCCAGTATGGGGAGGAGGGACAAGCAAAGGTATAGGATATAGATTAATATAAAAAACTCAATTACTTTCCTATATCCAAACACTCAAAGGCTGGAAAGGAAGTGAAATTTGAAATTAAAAACAAACCCAACCTGGGCATGGTGGCACATGCCTGTAATCTCAGCCCTCAAGAGGCAGAGGCAGGAAGACAGCTGTAAGTTCAAGGCCAGGCAGACTACACAGAAAATTCCAGGACAACTAGGGTTATGTAGTGAGATCCTGTCTCAAAAAAACCAAACCAAACAAATACCATCCATACTTCTGCGCCCCAAAATCAATACCTAGGTATAAGTCTAACAAAACATGTATAAGATTTAGATAGGGTTATATAAAATTGAGAAACAAAGTTTAAAAACTAAACATTCTTCCATGTTCGTGGATAAAAAGACTCAATTATTTATATGTCAGTTCTTCAATGGAATGCCAATCAAAATCCCAGCAAGTTATTTTGTGGATATCAACAAACTGATTTAAAGTTTATATTAAAAGGCAAAAGACCCAGAAGAGCCAACACAATATTGAAGGGAAAGAACAACGCTGAAGGACTGACATAGTCTACCTTTAAGACTCATTATAAAACTATAGTAACAAGCAATGTTGTATTGGTATGTTGTTGTTGTTGTTAGGTGCCATCGAGTTGGTATCCGACTCATAGTGACCCTACGTACAACAGGCAAAACACTATTGTCAGTGCTTCTCTGTTGTTCATAGGGTTTTCAATGGTGCGTTGATTTCTGGGAGTGGGTTGCTGGTCTGTCTCCCACACCTACAGCACCTGGTATTCCCAGGTGGTCTCCCATTCAAGAACTAACCAGGCCGGACCCTGCTTAGCTTCCAAGATCTGAGGGGATCGGATGTCACAGGGCTACGGCTGCAGACTGTATTGGTATAAGACAAATTGATCATTGGGACAAACTAGCTCAAAAATAAACCCACAACAATATAGTATACTGATCTTTGATAAAGGAGCAAAGGCAAAACCATGAGCAAAAATAGTCTTTTCAACAAATGGTGCTAAACATCCACATGCAAAAAACATGAATCTAGAAACAGATCTTACATTTTCACAAAAATTAACTCAAAATGGATCATAGTCTTAAATGTAAAATGCAAAACAATTCAACTCCTAGAAAATAATATAGGAGAAAACCTAGGTGGCCTTGAGTATGGTGGCAACTTTTCAAATACAATGGCAAAGGTGTCATCAGTGCAAGAAATAATTGACAAGCTGGGTTTCATTAAAATTTAAAAATTCTAAGCAGCAAAAGACAGCATTAATAGAATGAAAAGACAAGCCACAGATTGGTAGAAAATATTTGTAAAAGACACATCTGATAAAGTGAGAGTACCCAAAATATACCAAGAACTATTAAACTCAAATGTTACTGTTATTAGGTGTCGTCGAGTCAGTATCTGACTCATAGCGACCCTCATAGGGTTTTCAATGGCTGACTGTTTCGGGATTGCCTTGGGAATGGATTGCCAGGTCCTTCTCCCATTTTGGGGGTGCTGGGAATTGAACTTGGGACCTCAGAGACTACAGCACAGCACTCTACCAACTGAGCTAAATCCCAGCCCTATTAAACTCAATAGTAAAAAAAAATGTTTTTAAAAACAGATAAAAGACTTTAATACACACCTCACCAAAGAAGATATAGCTAAGCATCATGCTGCATACCTATAATCCTAGCAACTTGGAAGGAGGCAGGAAGATTGTGAGTTCAAAGTCAGAGGTAGCCAGTGCAACTGAGATTGTTTCAAAAAAATTTTTTTTAGAAAGGGGAGACCTAGGGGTGCAGCTCAGTGATGAGCACTTGCCTAGCATGTACAAGTCCCTGGGTCTCAATACTGAGAAAAGAAAAAGGAGAAGGAAAAAAAACAAGGAAAAAAGAGGGCTACGAGTTTAGCTCAGTAGAGTGCTTGCTCAGCATGCCCTGAGGAGAAAATAAATAAAGATGGCAAATAAGCATTCTGAAAGATGTTCCACATCATAGATCATTGGGGAAATGCACTTTAAAACAATAATGAAATACCACTACACACCTAATAGAATGGCCAAAATCCAGAACGCTACCACCACTGAATTCTGGTGAGGATATAGTAGAAACTCTAACTCACTGCTGATGAGAATGCAAGAAGACAGCCTGGAAGCTTCTCACAAAATGAAAGATATACTTATATATGATTTTGCAATCCGACTCCATGGTATTTACCCAGAAGACTTGACAACTATATCCACATAAAAACCTGCCATGTGGACTTTGTTTGGTTGGGCCTTTTGTTGTTGTTTATTTTTGTGGATTTTTGTTTGATTTTTTAAGAGTTTAGAATAGGTTTAAAAAGACAGTACACCTTCAAGAATAATTGCAGGGAAAATTGAGGTACCTGTAGAAGCTTAGAAAAACCTGCAAAGGAACTTGAAGAAAGCTATGTTCCTGGGGTGAATCAGCATAAGGATGTTTCTATTCTCCAGGGAAAGGTAAGAAGTCAGAGAGAACAGGCTTTTAGAGGGAAAGGTGCATTTGACAGGGAGAGAAGACAGTGGGTCCAAGAGAAGGGAAAGTAGTTTGGTCTTTTGTTTGTTTTTGAGACAAGAGTCTTGCTATATAACCCAGGTTGGTCTGGAACTTGCTATGTAGTCCAGGCTGGCCTCAAACTCACAATCTTCCTGCCTCAGCATCCCAAGTGCTGAGCTTACAGGTGTGTGCAACCACATCTGCCTCATCCAAGTGGATCTTTACAGCAGCCTTATTCATAACTGTCAAAACTAGGAAGCAATCAAGATGTCCTTCACTAAGTGAATGGATAAAGAAACTGGTACATGCAGTGTTTTATTCAACACAAAAACATAATGAGCTATCTATCCATGAAAAGATATGAAGAAAACTTAAGTGCATATTACTGAGTTTGAATATGGATAATAGGCTTGATCATTAGGGTGATTCTAAGGAGATGCTGTAGACCTTAAGTGGGACTTTATGAAAGGTCCTTAGGTCACTGGGAGCAGGTCCTCCAAGGGGATTGTTGTACTCCATTCTCTCAAGTCTCTCTTCTCCTGGCTCATGTTATAAACAGTTTGCTCTACCACACATGCACACAAGAGGCCCAAAAATATAGGACTACCCATTCTTGAACTAGACTCTCCAGAATCATCAGCAAAAATTAACCTCTTATGTTTGTAAGTTAATTAAATCAAATATTTCATTAGAGTAATGTGAAGCTAATATACTGAGTGAAAGAAGCTAATCTAAAAGCTATATATTATGTGAATCTAACTATATGACATTCTAGAAAAGATAAAATTATGGAGATAATAAAAAGATAAGTAGTTGGCAAAAAGAATGACTAGATAGCACACAAAATTTTACAGAAAATACTCTGTGACACAAGAATGATGGCTATATCATTATATATTTGTCCAAACCCATGGAATATACAATGCCAAGAGTGAACCCCAATGTAAATTTTGGATTTTGGATGATTATGATGTGATATGGGAGAAGGACATGACAATCCACTCCCAAGGCAATCCCGAAACAATCAGCCATTGAAAACTCTATGAGGGTCGCTATGAGTTGGACATGACTTGACAGCACTTAACAAACAACAATATGATGTGTTAGTGTAGGTTACTAATTATAACAATGTACTAGTCTAATGGAGTTGATAATGGAGGAGGCTATGCACATGTGGGGCAGAAGCTATATGAGAAATCTCTCTGTACTCCTCTTTATTTTGCTGTGATCTTACAACTGCTATTAAAAATATAAAGCTAGCCAGGCATGGTGCCACATGCCTGTAATCCCAGAGGTTCCGGAGAGGCAGGAGAATCACAAGTTTGAGACCAGAGACAGTCTGAGTAATTTAGCGAGACCCTGTCTCAAAAAAGTAAAAAAAAAAAAAAAAAAAGGGGGCGGGGGTTGGCTGGAGATGGCAGTTTAGTGGTCCGGCACTTGCAAAGCATGCAAGCGCAAGGCCCTGGGTTCAATCCCCAGTACCACAAAAACAAAAAATAAAACAAAGCCAAAAAAACCCACATTCAACATAGGACTTTTCTGCTAAGAAAGAATATTAAAAATTTTTATTTCCCTTCTACTGACTGTTTAAAAGAGGGAAGGAAATGTGATACATACCATATGACTTGTTATTTTGTGATTTTCTCCTTTTCCACAAATATCAAAAGTTTATCAGAAATGGAACCCAAGGACATATAGAAAAATACTATATAGTAAAAGATAGAGAAGACTTGGATGGGAAACTTAGATGGGAAGGGGGAAAGGGGGGAAACATAGAGGAGGGTAAGGGGTAACCTATATGAATAATGCTTATCAAATTGCATATATGAAAATTGTCACAACGAAAAGCATGAATGAATCATGATGAATCACATTATGATGTACATTAAAAATTTCTAATTAAAAAAAAGTTTATATGAAAGCAGAATACATGATTTTCCAAACAATTCTGATACTTCTCTCCTACCTCAAAATAGTCACCATTCTAAGACATTAAAACTACATCCTCTGTAATGCCTACAAATCCACTCTGTTCTAAGAATTGGGAGAAATAGGTGGATAACGAAGTCTCTTTTACACCAATTTCAGATAGTATAAATTGGCTGTAGAACGTGCCTATGTGTCACCAATTTTGAGTAGATGTGAATACATATCTGTTTCTTTCAATGTGCATTCTTATGGTTAACTAATACGATTTTTAAAAAGATAGGGAAAATTTTCCTTGTGTTCTTAACCAATATTTACAAGGTTGACCAAGGTATACATATGGATAAATAAAACTTCATTGTCAAGGAAGAAGAGGGAAACACTCTCAGGAGATAAAATTTCCTCTTTTCCATCTGAAACACTATAATATATATGAGTTTATGGTTGGCAATAAGAACTTCATAATCATCTGTGGCATTCTAGGTCTGTGAAATTCCAAAATGTTGCAAAAGATATTCAATGGTTCTATACACGTCAAATTCTATTTGTAGTCTATATGCTCCCATAATAAAATATTCAAAAAGGTTCTTTATTTAATTATTATTATTGTTGTTGTTGTTAGGTACCATCAAGTCGGTATCCGACTCATACCGACCCTCTGTACAACAGGGGAAACACTATTGTCAGTGCTTCTCTGCTGCTCATAGGGTTTTCAATGGCAGATTGATTTTTGGGAGGGGGTTGCCAGGTCCTTCTCCCAAGCCTACAGCTTCTGGTGTTCCCAGGCGGTCTCCCATCCAGGTACTAACCAGGCCTGACCCTGCTTAGCTTCCGAGATCTGAC
>VMDO01023187.1:0-32115 GCA_007922755.1 Pedetes capensis
CTTTTTACCCTAGGCTTGTCAATTGAGAGAAAAATACATGCTTATGGTACTTGAGCCATTGTGTTTCATGGTATATTTGTTATCATAGCTTTCCTTCTCATCTACTAATACAGTATTGTTTGGCTTTGACAGAAATAAATGTTTATTTTAAAAATAAATATTGAATTAATATTTTTTAAATAAAAGATGAGCCTGTTCTCTCCTATCTTCAAGGAGTAGTGTGTCTCTTCAGTTACCTGAGTCTTTAATCTGCTTGACCATAGCAAGTTTTATCTTTCAATAGATTACTTTCTCAGGTGTTTCTAGAAGTCCCTACGGACACTTATATCTTCTGCCATAATTGGACTATTATAGGAGATCAATAAAGATTTGTTAAATGAATCAAAAAAATATTATTTGATTCACAAAAAACTGACTTACTCTATGCACAACTCTTAAACAAATGCATGTTATTTTTTAGAATTATTTTAGGTTCATGGTAACTGAGCAGAAAGTACTGAGTTCTCATATTCCCACTGCCTCTACACCATCTAAATCCCAGACTAAAATGGTACATTTGCTACAACTGATGGTCTTACTGTTGACACATGATTAGTGCCCAAAGTCCATATTTTACATTAGGATTCCCTCTTGGTGTTGTATGCCCTATGGGTTTGAACAAATGTACAATGGCATATCTTGTTAGGTGCCGCCAAGTCATAATCAACTCAGAGCCACCCTCATAGGGTTTTCAATGGCTGATTTTCAGATTGTTTAGGGAATGGACTGCCACATCCTTCTCCCACTTTTTTGTGGTGCTGGGGATTGAACCCTGGTCCTCAGAAAGTGCAGGGCAGCACTCTACCAATGAGCTAAGCACCAGCCCATCAATGGCATATATCTACCATTATAGAATCATTCAGAGTAATTTCATAGCCCTGAAAATCTTCTCTGCTACATTTATTCATCTTTCTCACTCTCTACCTTTGTGTACAAATTTTTAGTATTATGCATTTTTTGAAAATGAAATCTACCTGATTTACTTTTATTCTATTTCCAACATATTCTCTTTCTCAATTTCAGTGTTAAGCCAATGGGACTTAAAATTTGGTGACTCTGAATTATATCTTAGAAAGAAAAGAAGGCACTTTACTGAATTTTTTAAAATAAATTTAATGTTTTATATTTTAGTTTAAATATTACTTAGAACAAAGATAAATCATGTTACAGAAGGCATAATTGGGGTTATTTTGGTATATCAGAAGAAAATGTAGTGTAATGGTGAAAATGTGTTTACCATTCTAAGTAACTTTCTTATTTAGTTGAATTTAGGTAAGTTGTAAGGTTACCATGGAAAGAAAACTTTTAATTAATTAAATTTTTAATTGAAATTACTTCAAAGGTGCTATTTTAAAGACTGTGGAAGAAATTTCTAGTTGTTCCTAATTCCAATATCCATTTTCTTCCCTTAAATGTTATTAGAATTTCCAGCTAGGCATATAGCCAATCACAATAAAGACTACACTTTACAGCCTTGCTTGCAGCTCATGTGGCCTTTGTGGGTTCTGGTCAAGGTAATGTAATTGGAAGTGGCAGTTTCCGGGAACTTCTTTTAAGAGAGTGCTGGAGCTAGCTGTTGGTTCCTTTTCCTAAAGCCTTCCTGCACTCTGCTGTGTAAAGTATGGATGTTCCTTTAGTATCCCTCACCCCTCCATCTCCACCTCCCCCAGAATGAGGGCCATACTCTAAGGCTGGCCAAGCTATAAGCTGTAAGGAAATTGGGTCTAAGACTTTTACAGAAATAAGTTGCTCTACCAGCCTAGATTATTCAAACCAGTACCACAAACTAGTATACAGCAAAATGCTTGTTTATGTAAAACCTACAGAAAAATCTCCTACAAGAGGCCAAAAACTCCCTTGACAGTGCCTTGCAGATATGTTTCTCTCAGGACCCAAAATAAGGTATAAAACAAAGTTTTCATTGATTGTCAGTACATGTCAATAAGTTCTGCCTTAGTAAAGGTGATGGAAAGAAAAGAGGAGTACCACCCCACCATCTCCTACTATATGACTTCCCACAGAGCTTGGTTATGGGCAGCAAGAAGACACCTGTATCTACCTCTGTCCACATCTGCAAAATGGATCCAGAACTTTTGTATTATCAAGAATCTCACCTTTGACAACAGGTTGAAAGAATTGCAAGCAAAAGAATCAGAGTGCAACTTAATGGAGACAGATGGAAAGTATCCTTGGTTTGAAGGGACTCCAAAACAATTTCACTTAAAAAAGAAAACTAACTGGGCATAGTGGCACATATCTGTGATCCCAGCACTCAGGCTGATGCAGGAGGACTGAGAGTTTGAGGTCAGTAGGGCTACATAGTGAAACCCTATAAAAAGGAAAGAAAGAAGGAAGGAAGGAAGGAAGGAGGGAAGGATGGAGGGAAGAAAGAAAGGAATGAAGGAGAGAGGGAGAGAGGGAGTGAGGAAGGAAAGAAGGAAAAGAAAAAGAAAAAGAAAAGAAAAGAAAAAAAAGAAAGAAAAGAAAAAAGAAGAAACCTGCCTACCTTGTACTTTAAAATTACATATTTAATCTTTGGTTTCCTTAATAAGGGCTGGGGTTTAGCTCAGTGTGTAGAGTGCTGCTCTGCATACCTGAGGCCCTGGGTTTGATCCCCAGCAATGCAAAAATGGGAAAAAGACCTGGCAGCCTATTACTGAAACAATCCCAAAATAATCAGCCATTGAAAACCCTATGAACAGCACAGAAGCACTGACATAGTGCTGGGCATGGCACAGTGTCAGGGAGTGTTTCATTCTGTTGTACATAGGGTCACTACGAGCCACACATGACTTGACAGTACCTAACAATCTCCTTCATAAGTAAGCTATGTACCCATCAGTAACGTGAGAGGAGTATTAAAGTTAGTACCAGTGTGAGAGGAATATGATATCTTGAATTTTGGAGCAAAACTGGGTTCAAGTCCCCAGCCTGATTATCTGGCCTTGGGCACTGGGCCTCAGTTTCCACAACAACAATAACATAATTTTTCTGATATCAATTCACCTGCTATATTGCAGTTAGGCAATGGAATAAATGAAAAGAGATACAAAGAATACCTCAGCAAAGACATACTTCTTAGAAACTCTAAGAGCAAGGGGTCATATTTCACACAGTAGGGTATACTTCTTGCTACTCCTACCTCACTGCAATTACTGCCCAAGCTCTTACAGAGTCAAGCAGTCAGAAGATAATCAGGAATAAACCAGATATGGTGGCATAAACCTGTAATCCCAGAACTTGGGAGGCTGAGGCAGGAGGATCAATCTGAGCTGGGAACCAGCTTGGTCTACATAGCGAGTTCTAAGCCTGGGCTACACGAGAATCTCACTTTTGAAGACCTTGTCACAAACAAACAAAAACAATAACAAAGAGAGAAGAGGATTTAGCTCAGTTGGTAGAGCGCTGCGCTGCAGTCTCTGAGGTCCCAAGTTTGATTCCCAGCACCACAAAAATGGGAGAAGGACCTGGCAATCCACTCCCAAGGCAATCCCGTAACAGTCAGCCATTGAAAACCCTATGAGGGTCGCTATGAGTCGGATACCTACTCGATGGCACACAACAACAATAGCAGTAATATTTTCTGAGTGTGTGACAAGCACCAGGTGAAGTGCTTTAAATACCATTTCCCATTTAATTACCACAAGAACTCAATGATGTAGTACTGTTACTGAAAGGATATAACATAATGGTTATGACTGTGTGCTTTAGAGCTAGCTTTGCCTGGGATTGTGTCCTGGCTCTATCACTGGCTAGTTGTATAATCATGAGCAAATTACTTAACTTCTCTCATGTATTCTCTCAGAATGAAGATGATAGTACTTTTCTCATAGGTTTGTGTTTTCTGTTTTAAGCATTTAATAATTTAATGTATGGAAAGTTCTCAGAATATGACTGGTTTAATATGCAGACTCTAAAACCAGAATGCTTGGGCCTATATGGCAGTTCAAATATTTGCTAGCTGTGTGGCCCTGGGCAACTTACCTAACTTATCAGTGCCTTGGTCTCCTTATCTGTAAAACAAATGTGGCAGTTGGGGAGAGTTTTTATGAGAATTAAATAAGTAATAGCTGTAATGTGCTTAAAGCAGTGTCTGGCAAATAAGTCTATACTGGCTCTTGCTCATCTCCTTCTGGGGTTCTAACTGCACATATGTTTAACCTATTCACTGAGTCCCTTATCTTTTTTCTCCATTTTCTTTGTTGTCCATATCTTTTTGTGCCTTAACTCTGAAAATTTTCTTCTGACCCATCTCCCAATTTCTTAAATCAAAAATAACTAAGTTGAGCCAAATGCAGTGGCACATGCCTATAATCCTAGCAACTCTAGAGGCAGAGGCAAGAGAATCAAAAGTTGGAGGCCAGAGGCAGCCTGCATAACTTAAGAAGACATTGTCTCAAAATAAAAAATAAAAAACGGGTTGTGGGTACAGCACTTGCAAAGTATGTGCAAGGTCCTGGTTCAACTCTCCCAGTACCACACACACAAAAAAGTCAATAAATATTCTATGTATAGCATCATATACTCAACCAATGTTAGTTATGGTTATTAATCCTTACCTAACATTATAGGGAAAAAATGGGGATATCAAATAACACAGCTAGTGGGCTGGTACAGCTGCTATTTAAACTCAGAGTCCATAGTCTGAATTACCTTATGCTGTTATTGCTGGAAAACTAGTAGAATATTTCAGATGTTTGGTAATATACCTTGTTCTTGAGGGCGGATCCTGGCCATGTTATCTAGTATACGTGTGCATGTGTTTTTTGTTGTTTTTTTTTTTTTTTTGGACTTTGCCAAAATGGAGATCATTTCATCTTAATTCACTCCACCTACACCATCCTCAACTTTGCTCAAAATACCTAACTCCTAAATATAAAACCTAACTCTCATCTGCTACTCTGTATAAGCAATCAGTGGGAGCTCCCTCTCCAGAAGAGACAAGCAGTGAAGCTAACAATTCTCAAGCAGCCTGTGATGCCAGAATTAACCTCATGCTGCTGCATCCTGAGCCCTGAGGCTGAAATGTGGCTCTGGCAAGAAAATGAATGAATCACCATTTGGTTTTTTAAAATTAGTCTTTAGCTATTTGGAGCAGCACCACTTTAAATAATTAAAGGAATCTGAAGGAAAAAAATAAAAGAAGTGGTGATTTCTTTCTTTGCTGATAAAGCCACAACATACCAATATTAGCTAAGGAAGAAGAAAACAAAAACTTTCTGATGATTCTCTAGAACAGGAAATCAGACATAAAGTTGGAATGAGAGTAGACGAGGGAGAGAGAATAAGCTTTACTTCATCCCATCACTCACTACTCATCTCTCAAAATACAAGCAAATAATACCCATTTTACATTGATTTAATTCTGAGTCTCCCATCCATCAGCTCCTCTTCCCCTGCTTTATTCTTTCCGTAAAATGTTATCTAGCCTATCAACTTTGAAAGCAACATCTTAACTTTCATTTTGTGTCTCATATTTGCAACTACTTACAAATATCTGATGCGTATCCTTCCATCAGCTCAAATCAATTATATTTAACAATGAACATAATTCCCATTACATTTAGGATGTGGAAAGCTAACAAGAATACTGCTTTCTTCCTAACAAAAAGAATATTAAGTACCATAATTGACACAAACATAACTTTCCTTAAACTCAGCAAGAAGCTGATATCCCAGGGCCATGAAATATACTGAAATCCAAGGAAAGACTGAAATTTCCAAGGAGAAATAGGTTGAGAATACTGACTTACTTGTAGCCAAGTATAGGACGAAGAAACCCTAGATGCCATACACATATAGAAGAATTTAACTAATTTTTAAAGGAATTGCTAAAAGCTGAATGTGGGTTGGCAACAGACTTTAGCATCCCTGGAAGTTGCAGACACAAGGGGAGATCCTATTCACTTCCAGGCTCTTTTCTATGAATACCAACTAGTTATGCACCATAGGTGCTCAAAATAATATGTAGCAGAGAGTATATGATATCTAAAGAGGGTTATTACAAAGGGACAAGAAATATTTACAGATGAATATCAAGGACACCTCAGTGGGGAAAAAGTCACAGAGGACTACATATATCCTGAACATCACAGGCACGTGTACACTTGTGTTTAGAACATAAGATGAAGGCAGCAGGGAGACATGAATTCTCACTTAATTTTCCTTGGGAATTAAGGATTTTAGTTGTCAACTATAGTGTGGGCCTTCTTCAACAATTTTCCAACATGCCATGTGGCCATTATTAATACTGTGAAGGGAAGATGGGGAGGAAGGAGAATAAAATTAACATAGAGAAATAGTAGGGAAAAAAGATAAAGTGTGGACAGGTTTTTGTTTGTTTGTTTATTTTGTTTTTTGTGGTAGTGAGGATTGAACCCAGGGCCTCATGCTTGCATGCTTTGCATGTGCTGGACCACTGAGCTGCACCCTCAGCCCTTGTTTTTTACTTTTTGAGACAGGGTCTCCCTAAATTATTCAGACTGCCTCTGGTCTCGAACTTGTGATCCTCCTGCCTCTGCCTCTTCAGTTGCTGGGATTACAGGCAGGCACCACTGTGCCTGGCCTTTTGTTTGGTTTTTAATGGTTGTTCCCTTCTGAAAGAAAGAAAGAAAGAAAGAAAGAAAGAAAGAAAGAAAGAGAGAGGGGGGGGGAGAGAGAGAGAGAGAAAGGGAGGAAGAAAGAGGAAGGAAGGAAGGAAGGAAGGAAGGAAGGAAGGAAGGAAGGAAGGAAGGACGGACGGACGGGAGGGAGGGAGGGAGGGAGGGAGGGGAAAAGAGAAGAAAAAAAGAGAGAGAGAAAAAGCATTATCTATTACCCTCATCCATGCCACCTGCTCCCCCAGGCTGTGCAAATGTCATATCCTACCTACAGTTCCAGGGCTACACATACACTTATGATATTGTCATCTTATTACCTAAAATACAAATCACCTCTTTCTTCCCTTGCCTATCTCCATGGGTTTTTATCCTATCTAAGTGCATGGGTGCAGGACACTAAATGAAGAGACCAGAAGAGTATTCTCAGGTCTGCCATATCTGGTTGATAGCTGTTTCTGAGCCAGATGCCATCTCTTATTGAAACGTGATATGGGTCTTCCATTTCTGGGATAGTACATGGTTATATGCTATGTTCCCCTAGAAATATTATTTTATTACCCAAGTCAGTTCACTTTTATTAACTTTCAAGTCTTTTCCCCATTCCAAAATCAAATCTTTCACTGTCTATGTTAACCACTACAGTCAATTAGCAGCTGTGTTTTAAAAACAAGAAAATGAAGAAGAAGAAAAAGAAGAAGAAGAAAAAGAAGAAGAGGAGGAGGAGGAGGAGGAGGAGGAGGAGGAGGAGGAGGAGAAGGAGGAGGAGGAGGAGAAGAACCCCAATCAAACTAAAAATAACTATTTTGCAGAATTGGCCTCGTGGGAAAAAAAGTCTCAGAAAAATGTTTGAAGTTTTCTCAAATTCAAAACAAAACTTGTTAAAAGTAACTTGAAATATAAGCAGTCAGAAATATATCACTGATCACCAAACATAAATTATAATATGAGCTTTTGCCTTCCAGAAGAATAGAGCAATAGTGTTAGGGAAAAAAAATACAGAATTTAGCCATGTTTCTTTGATTAAACTCCTAATATAGGTCAAATTTGATAGAAAAATGTATATAAAAGTGTTTCATTTATGCTTCGGTTATAAATTGCTTTTCTGTGCCCATTTTTTTAAGTAAATTTTGACTCATATTGGTTCATCCTTGGGACTAGATATGGCTTGAAGTGTACTAGAACTATTCCGCACTCCAAAATAATTCCCTTTATACTTTCAAACAAAAGCTATCACAGTAACTACCCAGAATCTTCTTAGAATTCCATAACTAGAAATTTTCTCCATCACCTGCCATGTGAATGCTTTTTCCTTTTATTGTCTTTGTTTGCTTTAATTTCCCCTCCTTTCTTGGTGTTGTTATCTTAGCCCAATTAGTCACTTAGGTTTCAATATGACATTGCCCTCCAGTAACTTCAACACAAATTATCTAGAGTGATAGGAATACAATTTTGCCACCTAAATCAATTTGATGTTTCTTAATTCATTCAACCTAACTTCATCCAAGCAACTTGGGAGGCAGAGGCAGGAGGATTGCAAGTTCGAGGCCAGAGGCAGTCTGTGTAACTTAGCAAGACTCTGTCTCAAACAGTAAAAAAAAAAAAAAAAAAAAATGGGCCTAGGGTGCCGCTCAGTGGTACAGCACTTGCAAAGCATGCAAGTATCAGGCCTTGGGTTCAAAACCCAGTATGGCAAAAAAAAAAAAAAAAAAAAAAAAAACTACCTTTAACAAGTTGTTACTCAAAATTCACTGTCAGATCAGCTGGTAATAAAGCTCAGTCTTGGCCAGTAGGTACTGTCCTTGGTCCCAACTGAACAAAGTTTTCCTTCTGCCACCTCTTGATGTTTACTGCTTGAGCCTTCATATTTGGAGCCTATCCTAAGTCTCAAGAAACCTTCAGTCTCTTTAGATGAAGTGATTTAAGCTGCTGTTTCCTCTTTCTCAAGCTTTTCTAAATAACTTACCTCTGTATAGCTGATTGGCCTGCAACCGTACCACTGTGGCATCCAATCCTGTCAGATCTTAGAAGCTAAGCAGGGTCAGACCCAGTTAGTCCTTGGATGGGAGACCACCTGGGAACACCGGGTGCTGTAGGCTTGGGAGAAGGACCTGGCAACCCACTCCCCAAAAAACAATTAGCCACTGAAAACCTTATGAACAGCAGAGAAGCACTGACAGTAGTGTTTCACCTGTTGTACATAGGGTCGCTATGAGTCAGACACTGACTCAACGGCACCTAACAACAACATACAGCTGATGCCCATCTCTTAGTAGACTCTCCTGGCAGCCTTACAACCTTCTCTAGTTGTCTATCCCTCTCTAGTTTTCCATGTCTCTGAACAGCCCCCAAATGTTTCTCTAGGTGACTTCTATATTTAATTTTATCTATTTTTTCTCTCACAGTTATACCTCTTGTCTTCTTCCAATACTTCCAGAAATTTCATCCTATTTACTCCCCTCAGCAAAGCTGAAAGCCAATTTATATTTCAATTATTCTTGCCTCCACATAGAGGACAGTTCTATACTTTTAAATCCACATATTTACTGGAAGAGGATTTTTTTGTTTTGTTTTGAGACAAGGCCTCACTATGTAGTTCATACTGGCCTTGAACTTGCAATCCGTGTAGCTGAGATTATAGACACATGCCACCAAGCCTGGTTTAAGGTTACCTTTTTGTAATCACAAGTTTTAATCAACCACAACCTGGTTAGCAACAATCCCTTTACAATTGGGTACCTGATTAAAATGAAGGTCTTATTACAGGGCATAGACTATAGGCATGGAAGATAATATGCTGAGGAACTGCATGAGTGAGAGAAATAATTCATTAAAGCTCCAAACAGGATATGGCTCTGAAATTTGGGGATAAAGTCTAGAAGAAGATTAGCTTTTGATGTTAAAACTAAAAACAATACTGGGATAAAATGGCACCCACAAAAATAACTCACATTCAGTCATTTGTAAATGAGTCTGAAACAGAGGCATTATTGCTCAGTCCAATTAAGAAAGTCATCAAGTTTCTCAAAAAACTGTAGCCTCCCGAGTGGTACTGTCAAATGCCTCAAATTACTGTTGTGCTGTCATCCCAAAGTAGGCAAGAGAGCAAACTAATATTAGTTTTATCTGGCCTCCTCAGAGAGAAGGACACTTTCACTTTAGAAGACCAATGTCAATTATTTAGTTAGAATATACCTAGAATAGTTTAGGGGCAAGCTACACTTAATTTTATAAAAAAAAGCCAGTAATTACAACTAACTATTGTTGTTGTTATTATTTCCACCAAGTGTTGCACGAGGCAGAAAGAACTAGGGAGAGGAGTGGAAAGGGATGTCATGGGTGAGGAAAATAATGTACTTCAGTGCCAGATAGGAAAATAAATTGCTAAATGGAAGTTTCAAGAGAGATGCAGCTCAGGAGTGAGTGAACATAATGAAATGCTAGGAGAAAGGCAAGGCTGACCTACTGATAAGAGAAAGTTAGGATGAGGCATAATCACAAGGGAGTGCATTTATAGATAAATGCTGAATAGTAATGTGTGGATAAAGAGGAAAACTGAGAGATGTCCCACATAGAGGCTGCCATAGTAAGCATTTTCCCAAATGAAGTTGATAGTTTATAATGTCAAGCATCTGAGGGGTAAGCATTTGTAACCAATCATAAGCAAAGTATAAGATAGGAAAGTGAAGTGATTATTTGGCTATATCCAATCAGCTATCACAACATATTGTACAAATGCTGCTTAACATGAGTAATACATTCAGTAGTTTCTAAATTTTAGTCTTTGGGTGTTATTTCCATAACCTTGCCATATCTTTATACCACCCAAACTTCTATCTGTTTAATATAATCTTTTCAAATAATCATTTTTTTAAATTGCACTTCACATTGTAGCTTTATCCTAAGCAGTGGTTTCTATAGCACCATAATTTGATAACTCATTAGATATTTTCCTAACATCCATTAACAGAAATGCATAACATTCCAAATAAAAGCATCCCATTTGTTTAACAGCTGAAAACAATCTGTGTACTAAGGATGATGCACCGTTCCCATTTGAAGAAACTCTGAAAAAATACATATATGTTATTATATATACATGTAATTTGTCTACAGTAACATTATGGTTTGGTCTACAATAAGGGAAGTGTTATATGCACTTGGGATCTACATTTCTTCAGGTCTTTCTTGCTTTTTGAGAGAAAAAAAGCAAGAAGAAAATAAGTACCATTAACTTCCTCCTGCTTGGTTGGCTTGCCTGCCCCCATAGCCCTGTGGCATCCGATCCCGTCAGATCTCAGAAACTAGGCAGGGTCGGGCCTGGTTAGTACCTGGATGGGAGACCGCCTGGGAACACCAGATGCTGCAGGCTTGGGAGAAGGACCCGGAAACCCCCTCCTAAAAAGCAATCTGCCATTGAAAACCCTATGCACAGCAGAGAAGCACTGACAATAGTGTTTCCCCTGTTGTACAGAGGGTCGCTATGAGTCGGACACCTACTCGACAGCACCTAACAACAACAACAACAACAACAACTTGGTTGGCTCAGGGGCCAGAGACAGCCTGAACAACTTAGTGAGAACCTGTCTCAAAAAAAGACAAGACTAGACTAGACTACTGGGTTGCTGGAAGTGTAAGCCCAAAGGGAAGCCATTACATAAGAGAGAAGGATTAACAGAAGAATAAGACATTTTCTGGTATGCAGAGAACTACAGATCTCTCTCAACATGTTCCTGGATATCGTGAATACACTGCTAGCCAGGTTACAAAAATGAAAAGCTGTGTATAGACATGAGCAGTGTACAGAACCTTTGTGGGGAAAACGAACTCATGTTTATGTGAGTATCCTCATACTGTGAATAGAGAGGAGCAGGAGAAGATCTATAATACTTGGACCCTTCATGCAAACTTGTACAGAGTTTCTACCATTGTGCAGCACCAACAATTTCTTCTACCAAGTGGTCTTACTACTGAAAGAGAAGTTGAAGCAAATAGCCAATGTTGGCATGTGGTGAGATAAAAATTCCACCCCCCCTGTAAATTCTGAACTTGGCCTCCTAACTTATAAAGTAACCTCTTGGGAGCTAAGTTAGAATGAATGAATCCCCCTTAAACTTGAATAATTTTTGTAAGAAGAAGTAGTAGTAGTAGTAGTAGTAGTAGTAGTAGTAGTAGTAGTAAAATGGGAGAAGAATGTGGCAATCCAGAAACAATCAGCCATTGAAAATGCTATGAGTGTCACTATGAGTCAGACACAACTTGATAGCACCTTATAATAATAATAATAATAATAAAAGTTTCTCAACTTGAAAAACTAAACACCTATAGATACTCTCCCAAGAAAATTTCTCATAGTTGAGGACCAGCTTAGCCAGAGGCTATCCTTTCTTTGAAACCATAATAGGTACAATAGGTCCTAAAGACAAACTTGATGTCTGTTCCAGTTTTCTAAATGCTGGCCTTGTTTTTGTTGGACAGAATTTTGAAAGAGTCCTACTACTCATTTCAAAGCTTTGACTAACTTCTTACTGGTAGAGGCTTTGCCTTCATAGTCAGAGAAAGATACTGTCAAATGGAGCTGTTTTAAGTGACTCTGAAAGCATGTGGAATTTGATATTGTCAGATGATGAAGTGGACAGATACATTGCTTTGCAGCTGACAGCTTAGAAACTATTGCTGTTGTTGTTAGGTGCCGTCGAGTCGGTATCCGACTCATAGCGACCCTCTGTACAACAAGGGAAAACACTATTGTCAGTGCTTCTCTGCTGTTCATAGGGTTTTCAATGGCAGATTGATTTTTGGGAGGGGTTGCCAGGTCCTTCTCCCAAGCCTACAGCTTCTGGGGTTCCCAGGCTGTCTCCCATCCAGGTACTAACCAGGCCCGACCCTGCTTAGCTTCGGAGATCTGACGGGATTGGATGCCCCAGGGCTACAGCTGCAGGCTTAGAAACTGTAGAAGAAATGAAACAAAGAAGGTGAGGTGGCACATGCCTATAATCCCAGAATTCTGCAGGAAGAGGCAGGAGGATGACAAGTTTCAGGCCACCTTGGCCTACACAGCAAGTTCAAGGCCAGCCTGAATGACATAGCAAGACCTCGTCTTAAAAAACCTAGGGCTGTGGGGGTAGCTCAGGGTGGAGTGCTTGCCCAGCTTCTGTAAGCCCCTGGGTTCAATCTCTAGCACTAAAAGGAAAACAAAAAAAAAAAACCCAACCTCCCCTACAAAAAAAAATAGAAATGAACTGAGTTTTTATAGCAATGTGTTAGCTTTCCATTATTACAAAACACCTGAGATAATCAACTTATAAAGAGAAAAGTTTTATCTTGGCTCAGTTTTGGAGGTTCCAGTCTTTCATCAGTTGGTCCCATTGTTTCTCTACCTGTGGTGAGGTGGCACATCTTGGCAGGAGTGTATGGCAGAGCAAAGCCATTCACATCAAGGCCAGGATATAACAAAACAAAACAAAACAAAACAAAACAAAACAAAACAAAGAAAAACCAAGGAAGCAATGAGGGCCAAAGTTCCATAATCCTCTGAGGGCGTATCTACAAGTGACCTAAAGTCTTCTCATTAGATCCTACCTCTTAAGGGTTCCACAACCTTCTAAGAGTAGGTACCAAGCTTTTAACACATGGGCCTTTGGTAGACATTCAAGATCCAAACTGTAACAGGTATGTAGAGTATTCTCAACCACAGCAAAGACTGGTTTATGATACCAGCCTTCCTTTGCTAAGAAGGTTGGCTTCTTCTCACAGAATCATCTGCCTGTATTCCAAGCACTATGCTGACCTTGTTAAATTGTCTTTTTCTCACTTAGCTCATCAGTTAATAGTCTCTGCTAATCAGGTGCTAAGGGGACAATGTGATGTCTAGGACATGGAATCCAGGACCAATTTCTAATTATATAGTACTAAAAACAAAAATGTTTTGATATCAGGTAAGCTCTCTATGGAGCAAGTTAGCACAAAAACTTTATTATTGTTTACTTTTCTTCCATGTCAGCCATGGTGTGCTAACTTCTTAAAAGTATTCAATGCCGTAAAATTATTAGAAGGAAACAGAGTGATAAATCTTCATGACCTTGAATCTGGGAACGAAGTTTTAGATATGACACCAACTACATTAACAACAAAAGAAAAAATTAGATAAGTTTCACTTCATCAAGATGTAAAGCTTTTGTGTTTCAAAGAACAGTATATTATCAGAAAACTGAAAAGACAGCTCATATAACAGGAGAATATTTGCAAAGAACATATACAATAAGGGATTTGTACCTTGACTACATAAGAAATTCAACACCAAGCTTAAGTGTGGTAGTTTCAACCTATAATCCCAGTATTGGGAGACTAGGAGGCTGAGGAAGGAGGATAATATGAATTCAAGGCCAGCCTGGGCTATACACAGTCAGTGAGACACTATCTCAAAGAAAAAACAAAAAACAAAAAAAAGGAACTCATAATAAATGAGCAGAAAAGTAGAAAACTTGTTTAGACATTTCTGTGAAGATGTGCAAGTGGCCAGTAAACACATGGCATGATGTTCACTATCATTAGCCACTAGGAAAGTACAAGTAAAAATCACAATGAGATACCACTTCATACCCACCATGATGACTATAATTCTTTTAAAAAAAGAAATATTTTTTTACTAGAGTTGATAAGGATGTGAATGAATTGGAACTCCTGTAGGTTGCTGGTGGGAATAAAATAGTGCAGCTGCTGTGAAGAACAGTGTAGTGGTTCTTCAAAAAGATAAATGTAAAATTACCATTATGACTCAACAATTCCACTCTTGGGTATATAGCCAAAAGAATTTAAAGCAGGTACTCAAATAAATATTTCTACATGAATGACTACACCAGCACTATTCACAATAGCCCCAAGGAAGAAACCACTTGAATATCCATCGTAGATAAATGGATAAACAAAATGTAGCATATGAATACAAGAGAATATTATTCAGCCATAAAAACAAATGAAGTACTGATCTCTGGTATGATGTACAGGAATCTCAAACACATTGTACAAAGTAAAGAGACCAAATACAAAAGCTCCCACATTGTATGATTCCATTTATATGATATCCAGAATAGGTAAATCCATACAGACAGAAAGCAGATTAGTGGTTTCTCCAGGTCAGAGGGAGAGAAGAATGGCAAGTGACTGCTTAATGGGTACAAGGTTTTGTTTTCAGGTGATGAAAATGTTTTGGAACTTGAGAAAGTAATGGTTGTAGCCCACTGTGAATATACAAAATGCCACTGAATTGTATATTTTAAATTGTTTCCTTATATGTTATGTGAATAACAAAAATAAGTAGGTAATTGTTATTGAATGACCTGAGATGCAAGTTTGAAACTAGAATCAGTTGAGAATCTGATAAATAATTGGTTCAAAACAGGAGACAGCAATGTGAACAAGACAGCTATTTGAAGTGACTCTGAGAGCATGTGGAACCTGATAGTGTCAGATGATGAAGCCGACAGATACATGGCTTTGCAGCTGACAGCTTAGAAACTATAGAAGTACATCTATTATTCTGTGGAATACTAATTAGGACCAGGGAGAGTACACGGAGAGGTGCTTCGAAAGAGTTGTATATCATTCCACTAAAAAACAGTTCCGTCTATCAAGAGGGCAAATTCCATTCCTTAAGATACAGAATTGGAGTAGAACTAGGAATCCTTACGAGGAGAATATATTTTCCATTTTATGAAAGTCAATTTCTACAGAAAGTACTGTGGTATGTTAAGTGGGTATGAGCTACCTGAACCCCTGATTAAAAGAGATTAACTTTAAATTTGCTTCTTCCTGGTCTGTAATTGGCCCCATTTGCAAACTGGTTAAAAGTTATTATTACCCTAAGGATGATTCTTGAACTGTGATACATGTACATGGTGATATACTGCTAATGTTTACACAACACCATGCTCTCCCTTGGCTTCCACACTTTGGAACAGTCTAGATGATTTGCTGAATTGACAAAACAACAACAAACAAACAAACAAACAAAAAACTGTTAAGAATTACTACTATCCCACCTAAACAATTCCATCTAAAATACAGAACAAATAAAATGGAAAGTATTCACATATCTTTGGGGGTGGGGTTCTCAGAATGAAACTCAAACCAAGTCTTAAACCCATTAGGATGTTTTCTTGGCTGTAAGTATTCAGAAAATCAAACTAATAGTGGTTTAAAACAATAGTGGTTTATTTATCTAATGTAATTCTAAGACAGAAAACAGGAGGTTAGATCTTCTGAATAATGCCATCAACCTCTTCTTTCCTTTCTACCGTCCTTAGGCCTCAGCCTTTTGGACTCATTATCCCAATAGTGATAGACATTTTGTTCACATTTAAGGCAAAAAGAAAGGGTGAGGGAAGTAGGGAGAACCAATCTTGTCTGTTCTCTTATTAGGAATGAAAAGCTTTCCCAGAATCTTCATAGTACACTTCTATGTTTCATTGGCAAGAACAGGTTCACATGGCCACCCAGGCTGCAGGAGGCATAGAAAGAACATGTTTAGCACTTCCATCCTCTTTAATTGAGAGTTGGGAATAGTGAAGAGGGTGGGAATGCATTTTAAGTTAATAAACTTTTGCTGTTTGCCACTTGTTCTTGTACACATGTTAGAGAGATCCTTAGGTGAAAAAAGATAACTGAATTATATGTAGTAAGCACAAACATTAATAATATGACTCCTACACCGAACTCTTTTAACCTAGGAAGTGTATAATTGCTTAAGTTACTTTATCCCAGGAAAAAAGAAAACTGATATTCTACCCTTAATGATTTGTGGCCTTCCATTTCAGATCCTAAAATATTTTGATGTATATTGGCTCATTTGGTTTTAGGACATTTAAAAGAAAGACACTGAGGGTTGGTGATGTAGAAGAGATGCAAAAGTGAGTTACATGACTATTTATTCACCCAAATTCAGAACTTTAAGGGGCCTGCTTTGGAGCTCAGAGTACTTAGCAACAATAACTTTTATTTTGAAGGTTATATGTGTTTTATCTATTATTTTCCTTTCCTTTAAATGCCCAATTAAACATGTACACTTACATGCACATACACACACTCATGTGCACATGGAAAATGACATAAAGATAGTTACTACCAGTACAGAAGAAGGAAGCAATAATTTAAACCTGGGCCTGGGTAAAGGAAGGTCACAACTGAATCCCTAATGCCAAGAAAAAGGGGAAATTATTATTTTCCTAGGGAATACAAATCTCTTTTAAGTTATCACACCCAAAAAGTAGATTTATGCAGCAATATTTCAGGGAAGAGTGGTCAGATTTACAATGACATAAAATTCATTCAATTTATAAAAAATTCCAGCTACTTCTTTGTTATCCACAGAACATATCTTACCCAACAAGACAAAATAAGCTTAACCTTGACAAATTTTCTCCCTGCAGCAAATGCTTGCATCATTTGGCAGATTTTCCCAGCTGTGGATTTGTAATTACTTTCTGAATTTTGAAGAACAGATTAAATGACTACATAAGAATCTGAATATTGCCATCCACAAATCTTTCTGCTAACTGATTACTATGAGTTATTATTAAATGAGTTTTCCATGTTTCATAAGCATTTCCTGTGCTGGTGCATCCTTTGTGATCCTACATATTGCTTCTGATAAATGATTCAAAACATAAAATATGGGTTTCAAGGAAAATGAAGCCAAGTATGTGGTAGAATAGATTTCAAGGCAGATTTTTATAACTTCTTGAGGGGAAGAACTTAAAAAATACATTTTCCAAGGCAAAAAAAAAAAAGTAGCTTTTCAGATTTGCCTATAAATGCTAAAATACACTTTACCAAAGGAACAAGTCTTCATAAAGTAAAATATTTATAGGTTTCACATTTGAGCTTTAATAACCTGAGTTACAACTGTGATAGAAATATTTTGTAAAATCACTAAAAGGCAAAATATATTTTCTTCTATTAGGTTGAAATGGACTGCTAATCTGCCAGCCAACAGGCATAGTTTAACTATCTCTATGGCAACCATCTTTTTCATTTATTACAGCATCTAGAGATGGAACATGCTGTGTACAGCATGATAATGCTGTTCTAGACTTTAATAAATTTTCTTTTATATGCTATGTACAGATTACTATCATATCTACAATCTTAGTTGTTAAAGTTTCAAGATACACTGAGTATTCATAAAGTTCTACAGATATCTGGTTATATTAATTCTCTTTAGCAGACTCCTATAATACAATGTTTTGTGCTTGGAAAGTACATTCTAATCATTTCTTTTTATCTTCTCAGTATCTATAAGGATGGAGTAACCTGTGGACAGGGAAAGTGCTGTTTAAATTAAACACCATGGTACAAGCCTGTAATCCCAGTGACCCATGGATCTGAAGTAGGAGAATTGCAAATTTGAGGCCAGAGGTAGCCTGAGTAACTTAGTGAGACCCTGCCTCAAAATAAAATAAATAAGAAAGGGGCTAGGGGTGTAGCTAGGGCACTTGTCTAGCACTCACAAGGCCCTGGGTTTAACCCCACGGTACTACAAAAAAAAAAAAAAAAAAAATCATTCCATCATCCTTATATTCATGCTACAAATATTTAATGTAAAATGACCTAGTGCTAGACTGTGCTAGTTATTGGGCAAACTAAGACCATCATAAACCCTACCCTCACAGACTTTGCCAGTCTATGTGGTACAGATTAAGTGTTCAAGAAATGATAATAGCAAATACTTGCCTAGAATGAATTGTATACAATCACTGTTCCAAGTGTTTGACATAAATTAATTCACTTAATTTGCCCAACAACCCTAGAGTTAAGTATACTATCTTGTATACATGAGAAAACTCAGTCAGAGGAGGTCGAGTGATTTACCCAACGTTAGTTATGATTGGCAAAGCCAGGATTTGAAGCCAAGCAGTCTAACTTGAGGACTCCATTATTAAGTTCTGTACTATGCCATCTTTCTAAAATGGCCTGCTGAAGTAGGTTGAAATAGGTTGAACAGGTTCTCCCTGATTCCCAGGTTTGTAGGATGTCAAATGTGGGGAACATTTCCTTATGAGAATTTGAAATGAGAAAAGAATGTTGTAATAGTATCATCTCACAGTATGGAGAAAAAGGGAGTTTTTAGTGGATGTAACAAAGCAAAGAGGTATAGGAATTGGGAATATAAATGAAGAGAAGATATGCATGGACCATATCCTTTTAGAGTTTGCAACTGACAGAGAAATGTTATGGGACTATGTGACAAGGGACCTACATGCCCTGTGGATTGGTTTTCTCTGAGGAAATGTTTGAGTGTATCTGAAAAATGTAGGACAAGCAACGAAGGCAGAGGAGACAGTTTGCTAAAGATCTCAAGGGAGGACAAAACACAATGTGGTAAGAGAACTAAGAAGTCTATGATTGGCTGAGCACAGAGATGGGGAAGGAGTGAATGAGCACAGAGATGGGGAATGAGCTGAAATGTGACATGGATAGAGAAGGCAGAGCCTTGTAAGCTGTGTTAGGAACTTTGGACTTTATTCTAATATCAGCAATGTCTAATGCCTAATGTTTTTAAGCACAGGAGAGTTATGGTGAAATATGCGTTTTAAAAAGATCACTTGGGCAGCCTGTGCAAATTTGCAAGACCTTGTCTCAAAATAAAAAAATAAACAAGGGGCTAGGGATGTGCCTCAGTGGTGGAGCACTTGCCTAGCATGGTTGCAGCCCCTGGGTTCAACCTTGGGTATCGAAAAAAAAGTTTATTTATAGGACCACTGTTTGACTTCTGGAATTTATTTTCTAATGGAAAAAACAAGTTGCAAATTGTGGACAAATTCCCAAATCAGCTTATAAGAACTTGTTTTAAGCCTTAATGTAGTTAGAACAGGAATTTATATAAGTCACATTGAAGAAAACCATCATATTTCTTCAACAAACTCATCCTAGCCCCTCTGATACGGTATTGTTCATGTGCCGGGAAATTAACAATAGACAACACCAAGTCCCTTGTAGTCTAGTTGGAAATAAGGGGCCAAAGACAGGAAATTGTAACAAGAACGTCTTCTGTCTTCTACCTTTCCTCCCTTTCTCATTTCTTTCCCAAGAGTGAGAAGCAGAAACTGGGAAGGAAATAAAAGAGAGTGAAGTTTACTAAAATAGAAATGTGGGAACTGGGGTATAGCACATGCTTAGCAAATGTGAGGTCCTGGGTTTGATCCCTAACATTGCAAATGTAAGTAGACAAAATAAATTTAAAAAATTAAATAGAAATGTGATAGCTTTTCTTCCTGTCCCTTCTTTCCTCTCCAGATGTTGACTGAAGTTTTCCCTCTCTTTGTGCTGCTTCTCCTAATAGACTTTCTTCCTTGACCAACTGAGGCTAACCAGCAATGATAGGAATGTGGGTCCGGGCAGGAGGGAAATGAGAAAAAATGGTCTTGCGAAGAGCAAGACAGGATTACGAAAGAAAAGAGAAAGGGAAATGTACAGCCTTGATAGGACAAAAAAATTCCTATCCAAGCCAGACAAGAGGCAGTTCATATATGCAAGATACCTAGATCAATAGATTATATAGGGTTTACCTTCTTTGTAAGGGCTCCATGCCAATTATTTTTTTAAAGAAAAATAATTCTTAGGAAGGCAAGATTTACTGAAGAAAAGCTAATAAATTAGAGTTCTTTCTAATGTAATTATCAAGGGTAGATTCCTAATTAATTGGTGATGGCTATGTGCTTGTTCTTGGTCATAGCAACAGAAACTGACTTCTGCTAACTTCAGCAGAAAAGGAATTTGTTGGAAAGGTATAAGACAGTTTACAGATTGAATACAAAGGCTGAACTCCAAGGCTGCAAATTTAATAGGATCCAGGGAAGGTAAGGGGAACAGGAACCACACCACAGTCACACTGCAGAAATGGTATATTTGTGATGTCTCAATGGACATGACTGCCTACTCTCAGCTTCTACGAGCTGCTCCTTCACATGTCCCTTCAAAACTGTCCCTACGTAATAGCTTCACTAACCCCCAATTTGGGGCTGGGGTTTAGCTCAGTTGGTAGAGTGCTGCTCTGTACTCTCTGAGGCCCTACATTCAATACTCAGCACTGCAAAAATGGGAGAAGGACATGGCAATCCACTCCTGAAGTAATCCTGAAACAATTAGTCATTGAAAACCCTATGAATAGCAGAGAAGCACTGAAATAGTCCCTGGCATCACACAGTGTCAGGGAGAGTTTCATTCTGTTTTACACAGGGTCACTCTGAGTCAGACCTGACTAAACGGCACCTAACCACAACCCCTAATTCAAAATCCTACATAGGAACATGGGCTGGGATTTAGCTCAGTTGGTAGAGCGCTGCGCTGCAGTCTCTGAGGTCCCAAGTTCAATTCCCAGCACCGCAAAAATGGGAGGACCTGGCAATCCACTCCCCAGACAATCCCAAAACAGTCAGCCATTGAAAACCCTATGAGGGTTGCTATGAGTCGGATACCGACTCGAGGGCACCTAACAACAACAACATGAATGTATATTTGGGGCTGGGATTTAGCTCAGTTGGTAGAGCGCTGCGCTACAGTCTCTGAGGACCTGAGTTCAATTCCCAGCACCGCAAAAATGGGAGAAGGGCCTGGCAATCCACTCCCAAGGCAATCCCGAAACAGTCAGCCATTGAAAACCCTGTGAGGGTTGCTATGAGTCAGATACCGACTTGATGGCACCTAACAACAACAACAACATAGGAACATCCAATTGTTTTTTCCATCAGTGAATGGGGAGGAGTGTCTGCTTCATCATTTACAAGAAATCATACCGCATGGATTCTACCAAGAGAGGTCAGACAGCCAGGAAAAGGACAAATGTCCACTGCACACTGCTTATGACAATTTAATAAAGTATTATTGTAATGAAGAGACAAAATTTCAGCCAAGGATTTGAGAAATGTTTGCAAGAGCCACAAAGAAACTCTGCATAAGCCTTTCCTCCACTGGCCAGCTCAAACAACACCTTGGCCTGCTCTTCACTTTGTTTCTTAGATCCGTAAGCAACCATCTTCATCAGGATTGCTACTTGCCCAGGGTATAGCATTGTCTCAATAGAAACTCTTGGCCTCTGTGAAGGTAGGTATAGCTGCATTAATATATACATTTTACATATGACATAACTGAATCTCAAAGACAATGTGTTGTCTATAGTTACATGTTGTTGTTGTTGTTAGGTGCCGTCGAGTCGGTATCTGACTCATAGCGACCCTCTGTACAACAGGGGAAACACTATTGTCAGTGCTTCTCTGCTGTGCATAGGGTTTTCAATGGCAGATTGATCTTTGGGAGGGGGTTGCCAGGTCCTTCTCCCAAGCCTACAGCTTCTGGTGTTCCCAGGTGGTCTCCCATCCAGGTACTAACCAGGCCCGACCCTGCTACATACTATAGGCATAATTGGTTATTGTGGAGTACAGATTTAGAGCAATTAATAATTTCTACCTTATTTACTCTAAGCAGAGACTGATTAGCAAAATTATTTTAAAATATATACTTCCTCTAGAAAATATTTGACATCTTTTCCTCATAAGATGAATGATACTCATTTGAAAGTACCAGATGGATAACAGGAAATTTCCTTATTACAAATGAAATTGAATTCATTCATTATGAATCAGATTGGATAAACTATTCAAAGCTTCACATTTCACTGGGAAAGAAATCTAATTAACAAGATTGTTTTTTACAAATTAATTTCCTGACCTATTTCCTTGTAGTATTGAAACCTGACTCAACGATATTTGTTCTAGTTACTTATATTTGAGCTCAAAACTTTAGTATTTAGGATTCTATGTATTTTGACAATACATGTAAATACAAATGAATTTTTTAATTAAAATTACAAATAATGAGAACAATAGTTTGGAGGAACATGTATTGCTATCACACAAAAGTCAATATTTGGGCTTATATTCCCTCTCAATGATTAAGGGAATTTTTCACATATCTAATGTGATGTTTTGATCAAGGAATCTTTGGGGAAATAGGTTTCTTTATAAGGAAGTTCAAGGTCTTAAAATTAACAAAAACCTTCATAATTCATGCAAAAGCAAGGCTTCCTGAATGTGTTAGCTAGACAACACTTCTGCAGAACTTTTCTTTTATCCTTGCTGAAATGAAGATGAAATTCCCTTTTAGGTAATTATGAACTCTGCAAAACTTGTGTTCTTGGGTGCAAAGCATACTGGGACATCAGCTCTGGCCTGGCAAAACAAAGGCTGTAGTGGCTGGGGGCTGGGAATGGCTGCAGTACTGTCAGCAGTGCTGTGGTTTAGCAAGTTTGGCCAGAATTCAGGGGCTCATCAGTAGGTGGTTGGGACACAAGAGAGGGTTTCTTTGTGGTGGTTCAGTTTGGGAGCCAGATAAGACAAGCACCAAAGAGTCCATTATGCCTGTAAGCAGGGCATGGCTAGCCACCATGATGAAGCAGATTTTGTCAGAGCTAATTAGGTGCTATGGTCTACTTAGCATGGGAGGGAGGGTGGAGCCACATGGAAAGGATGGCAATTGGGGTCTATGATGCAGACCTAGAAGACACTGAGGGTGGAGGGATCTCAACTGAATTATAAGCTTCCATTATATTTTCCACCTATTAGGAGGAACAGGCCAGACTGAGCCTAGGAGAGTACTGAGCATTAAAAGACCAAGAACTATGAGCCAGAAAAAGAGGAAGTCACAATGATTTAAGGTGGATATTTTCCCTCCTCTTCCCATAACCTTTTGTCAACTTAGCAATGACCTGTCCCAAGTCCTTCCTGTATCTTTATCTCCTTCCTCTTCTCAAAATATGGATAGGCTATTGCTGTTATCTTGATGATTAATGGAAATGTATTAAGTGTTTTAAGGGCTTGCCTCCCCACAGCTCATTCTCAAGGTGCCCTACCTCTAGCCCATGCTAAGCCAGTGGTCAAAGGCAGCCAGCTGAAAGCTGCTAATCAGGTGACTCTGCTAGGAGGACCCCACCCCAAATAAATATTCCCAGTTTAGGAGTTCTCCCTTGGTTTGTTGTTGTTGTTGTTTGTGGTACTAGGGGTTGGACCCAGAGGCTTGTGCTTGCATGCTTTCCAAGTGCTGTATAACTGAGCTGCCCGCCCCCCCAAGCCCCATTTTTTTTTTTTTTTTTTTTTTTTTTTTTTTTTTTTTTTTTTTTTACTTTTTTTGAGACTGGGGCTCGCTAATTTATGCAGACTGCCTCTGGTCTCGAACTTGCAATCCTTCTGCCTCTGCCTCCCAAGCTGCTGGGATTACAGGCTGCGCCACCACACTTGGCAGGAGTTCTTCCTCTTAATATATCTGAAATGGCCAATTAATGGGTCACTGGAACTAAAAGTCATGCTAGGGCAGCTGTTTGGGACAGGATGAGCTGAGTTTATAGAAGAACAGAAGTCAGTGGGTAGAGAACATACAGAGATCAGAAACATAAAGAACCTCATTTCCCTGTGGCTACTGCAGGGCCCAGATTGAAAGCCCTGGATATCTGAGATGTATCGGGAATCCTGTCCTTGGGTTTCTGTGATGCCTTTCCACAAATTTCTTAAACTGACTCAAAGAAAATATTATTCCTTACAACAAAATGATCCCCAATCTACAACAAAACTAGTGTTAATTTATGTATTAACTCAACCAACTGGTATATTTTTAATTTTTACGTTTAGCTGCAGTAAAGTGGTTTTTTATCTAGTGGGGGCAAGAGAGGAGGGAGTAAGTCATTCAGTGTGTTGTTGTTGTTGTTGTTGTTGTTGTTGTTGTTAAAGATAAGGTCTTGCCGGGTGCGGTGGCGCACGCCTATAATCCCAGTGGCTTGGGAAGCAGAGGCAGGAGGACTGCAAGTTCGAGACCAGAGGCAGTCTGCATAAGTTAGCAAGACCTTGTCTCAAAAAAAGTTAAAAAAAAAAAAAAAAAAAAAAAAGAGGGGGTGAGGGTGCAGCTCAGTGGTCCAGCACTTGCAGAGCATGCAAGTGCAAGGCCCTGAGTGCTGGGATTACAGGCTGTGTGCCACCACGCCCAGCTTTACTCAGGCTGATTTTTAAAGCTGGCCCTAAAACTGATTTTATCCTTTGGTTGAATGAATTATGGGGGTAAAGATCTGAAGAGATGTTTTCTATTTATTCTGCTTGCCTTCTCTGCTCCTTTGCATATGCATGAGCACGTGTGTGCACCTGCTAGAAGCCTACTTCCTGTTGCTGGCTGATCTTGTTTGGGGGCCCATCCACCAGGGTCCATAGCACACTCTACTGTAGCACCTTGTCTCCACTTCTCATACCCACCTTCATCTTTAGCCAACACTCACCTTTTCCGCTCTCCACCCTAAGGCCCCTAGCTATGTATTTTGTGCTTTCTGATCCATTACTCTTCACTACCTAATGAAACACCTATTCCATCACTCACTTGTCTCTATGGAGAAAGAATATTAGCCCAAACCTTATATATTATTTGACCTGGGGCAGTAGGTTTCGAATAGCATAGCTGGAAGTTTCTTTCATTAACAGTGATGTATCTGAATGAGAGGTCTCAAATTTGTTTTGAAAACAGTTCTACTCCATTTCTATTCATCCCTGCGATATCCCAGAACCAGCTGGCATTCAATAAACACTGTTTACCTCTGGAGGGTGCTTCCTTCCCCAGCTGCTCTAGTACCCTGCTAAGACATCATAATGCTCTACAATTACTTGTTTTTATGTTTATCTACTTTGAGCCTGAGATCCTTTCAGCCTTTTATTGATCAAGTACAGAGACTAAATATGGATTATAATAAGACTTCCCTTTTGGGGTTCTTATGAGAATTAAAGGTAAATTAATTTCAATTAAGTACATGCAAAGCATTTATAGTGTTCAGTGTTTATAGTAGCTGCTATTGCTATTACTATTAATAAAATCTGTGCCTTTATACAGAGGTTTGTCTTGAGTATCTCTGTGGTGGTGTGCCATTCACATACAGAATGCAGGATATGAAAATCACAGGTTAAAGCAAAATAGTGAGTTCATTTCTGGACACTGGTTTTAGTACTTGTAAAGAGATCGAGGCACATAGCTGGTACTTGCCATGATTTTAAAAAAACACATATACACACTGATGGGACTCAATACATGTTGACAAAATGAAAGAATGTTCATTCAACAAATCATTCATTCACTCAATGAGAGTTCTTGGCCTCTCTCTTGGTTTAACCCTAGCTATTCAATAAATTTAAAGGAAGAGACCAAAACAATGTTTTTAATATATCTATACCATTAGCACTGTTGTTGTTGTTGTTGTTGTTAGGTGCTGTCGAGTCAGTATCCAACTCATAGCAACCCTACATACAACAGGAGAAACACCATTGTCAGTGCTTCTCTGCTGTTCATAGGGTTTTCAACGGCGGATTGATTTTTGGGAGTGGATTGCAGGGTTCATCTCCTAAGCCTAAACCACCTGGTGTTCCCAGGCAGTCTCCCATCCAAGAACAAACCAAGCCCAACCCTATTTACCTTCCAAGATCTGATGGGATCAGATGTCACAGGGCTATGGCTACAGGTTTAGCACTGTTAAGAGGGTTATAATACACAAAAACGGGAAAACACTGACTCATCATGCTTCAAAATCCCTGTTATAAAATAAATACTTTAGTATTTTCTAACATGGAGCTTTAAGGCCCTGTGTGAATCATGAACGTTCACCAGGTTTCAACCATTTTAGATTCACTGCTCAAATCCCCGGGCTAATCATGAATATTCTCTAAAGACAAGATATCTTGATTTCCTGATTATACTATCTTGCCTATGATAGTCATTTCCCAAGTTTTTTTTCCCTTACCTTTGTTCTGAAAATAAAATGAATGGGGATTATAAAAGAATAAACTGAAGAGCAATCTATTTTCTGCTTCCATCAAAGAGAAAACTCATAGAAGTGATTATGTGGCAAGACTTAACAAGGCATTTGATATAACTTTTCTTCCCTGAAAGGCTACTAAAAATATTTATTTACTTATGTTTTTCTATCTCCTTAAATAACCTTTTCATTTTGTCACCATCCATATTTCCTTCTTCAGGGTTCTACCCTGACAACCTCAATTGTTATGTGTATTTTATTCCTACAGATTTTGAACTTATAAAGTTACATTTCAAAAGGGTCAAAATCATGCTCTGATTTCTAGATTAGCAAAAGGCTGGAATGACAGGAAATTGTTCATGTCTATAACCAGTCAGGTTCTACTGTACGCAAGACTGAGACATTACTATGGAAACCACAGGCCGTGATAGGAGATAGCACTAATGACTCAGCAGGTGGCACTTCTCCTGATGGCAGTAATACCAAATACCCTGACAAGATGTCAGGCAAATATCATAGTATGGTTGTTTCACTTTTAGGTGCCCCATAAGTTGACCATTCATTGTGCTAAGGTGTAACTACATTTTAGATCAGTCAACACATGAGCAGGAATAACCCAAAAACAGAAAGATCATAGTTAAGTAGTGAAAAATAGTGAAAGGGCAAGAAAAAAACACATGTAATTGAAATGTTTACCATAAACTACAGCCAGTATTTTTATTTGTAGAGGTTTCAAATGAAAAATAACACATAATTACACATCAGGAATGGTAGGATTACCAAATATTATTTTACAACCGCCACTACATGTTTTTTCCTCTCTGACACAACTGGCACAGATCCAGGCTTGCTATGTTTACGACGATTCAATTCCCTAAAAATGAATGAAATATACAAAATATAAGTAGGTTTATGAGAAATCTTCTTAATCAAAGGAAACTTTCACACACAAAAAAATTTTCTTACATTAGAAAAACAACCATTGAGCCAGTGCATACCTGTAATCCTGGTGACATGGGAGACTGAGGCAAGAGGATTTTGAATTCAAGGCTAGAGGCAGCCTGCATAACTTAGTGAGACCCCTTCTCAAAATAGAAATAAAACTTGGGCTGGGGTGCAGATTAATGGTAGAGTACTTGCAAAGTATGTGCAAAGCTCTGGGTTCAACTCCCAAGAACTGCCAGGGGGAAAAAAAAAAAAAAAAAAAAGCAAGAAAAAGAAAAAAGAAACCTTTGAAAAGGAAAAAGGAAAAAAAAAACCAACCACTGAAAAAACATTTTCACAATGAGAACAGGAAAATGTTAGCCACTAACCAGAAATCAACTTTTATTACTTAAATGCTTTTTATATTCCGTCAGTGTCTTTTAGTAAGTTAAAAAACCTGCCATATGAAAGATATAAAAATGATTCAAACTCAACATCTATTCCAAGATAACAAATCATTAGTCTAATTGTTTTTTTAAAACTAGAGCTCTGTTTTAGAATTTCTATAATACTTTGCGGGCTGGAATTTAACTCAGTTGATAGAGCGCTGCGCTGTAGTCTCTGAGGTCCTGAGTTCAATTCCCAGTACCACAAAAATGGGAGAAGGACTTGGCAATCCACTCCCAAGGCAATCCCGAAACAGTCAGCCATTGAAAACCCCGTGAGGGTCGCTATGAGTTGGATACCGACTCAAGGGCACCTAACAACAACAACGACATAATACTTTGCATTAATTCAAGTGTTTCAAAGAATACTCCACTGGAGAAATGGTGGTGGTTGTAGGGTATTCTGCTTTAGATTCAAAATGTTAACCCTATAATTGAGCACAGTGGCGTGTGCCTGGAATCCCAGCTATGCTGAGGCTGAGGTGGGAGGATTACCTGAACCCAGAAGTTCAACACCTGGCTAGGCAACATAGTGAGACTCCATCTCAAAAACAAATCAAAATGCTAGATCTCAAATGTTATGATAAAGAATATTAGAAATTTTTTTATTTAAGAAATACACATATCTCAGGGTTTTTTTGTTTTGTTTTTTCTCCCTATATAGCCCAGATTGGCCTGGAACTCACTATGTAATTCAGGCTGGCCTCAGGAATTTGTGGTCATCCTGCCTCAGATGCCAAGTGTTGCGATTTCAGGTGTGACTGCTACCACATCTGTCTTCTTTGAATTGTTTCATTTGGAAAATATATGATATCTCATAATTACAGCTACACTAAAATAATTTTTAAATGTTATTTATAACAATTTTTAAAATGAGAAGGCTTTTCTTCTGATTTTTTTTTCAACATTTGTACTTTAAATATATGCTCAAAAATAAGTAATGTAAATTCTCATATTTAGATGATCAATGCTTCCATCTTTATTGAGAAAAAGGAGAAAAATTGCTCAAAGACCTTTTTGAATACATCTCTGTATAACAGCATACAAACTATTCCCTCAAAAGGTAGTTTTTGTGTAATTATGGTGAGATGAGAGAGGGAAGTCAGAAAAGGAAACTGTGATAGAGTAAAATGGCAAAACACATACTTTCGTCGACGAGCTTCTTTCATGATGCGCTGCTCCTGAATCTGGCTGTAGATAGATTTTGGTAGATGTCGATGACGAGCAATACGTTTTACCTGAGGATGATGCTGAAATTTCTCCTTCAACTTCTGGTTATAATCCTTGGCTGCTTTTTCACGTGATGTTAGCTGGAAAAAAAAATACATTTTTGTATCTTTGTGAATAGTGTGTTCTTTGTTTTGCTGAATTCAGTATGACAAATCTAGGAAGCACCCTTCTCCCCTCAAAAACCTAAACTCTTATGACTGCAACCAGAATTGCCAATGTACTTCTTTACAAAGTTATGATAGTAATATCACTCTGTAAACACTGAATTTTCTTTTAGACCACACACCTACAAATGAAATATAGCAGTGCTAAAAGAGTAGGGCTATATGCACTACTGACCTGAATTTCTCTTAGCATAAGTAACAGAGAAAGTACCTAAATAAGTCACTTGATTATTATTTTTTGTAATAATAACTATGCAAACAGAAAACAAAAAGTACTTGATTCCATAATAACTAGGTTATATCAAATGTTAAAGATACAAATTAGTATATTTAATTATAAAGAAAAACCTAAGTATAGTGCAATACTTAACAATCATTAGACTTAAAGTAGAATTGTCTTAAGAATAAAATAGAAAATAATTCACACTTACATTTCCTGCTTAAACTTATTATTCATTTCTGATATAAACATTCTGCATGTTTCTTACAGAAAATGTGGAACATTTAGAAAAACATCAAACAACAAAACAAAAATCAATCATAATCTCCCAACTCAAAGATAAGGTAGCCACTGATAATATCTGTTGTATTTTCACTGAATCTGTTTGAAAGTCTGAAGCTTTCTCTACCTTTTATTTAAGTGATTCATGGTTTTTTATTTTAAGAGACCTCTCAGCAATGTATAGCCTTTGGTCTGACCAATTACCACTCCTCTATCAGAGAGAAATGTTCTAAATTCTAAGCTTCTAGTCCGTATACCTTCTCTCCCTATCCCATGGAAAATGCAAAGAAGCAAAAAGGCTCAAATATTACCAAACACCTGAATTATCAAAGGCACTCTGAGGGTGTCCTTGACAAGAAAAAATATCAATAGAGCTTTGTTTGCTTTGTTGCAAACTTACTTCTTTTTGTCATAGTGGAATAAATATGATCAAAATATCAAATAAATCTCTTTGCAACATAATGATAGCTATACAACTAGCTTTCTGACAATGCAAGTAAACAGGGTCTCTTACCACACCCAATTTTTCAGAAGCATTAGCTTTCCACAGACGAATGTTCATTTCATCAGATCCACACATAATGTACTTGCTGTCAGAAGTCCACTTTACACAGATAACATGTTGCATTCGCTTTGTGTGATAGACCTCTCTACAGAAGAGGAATTAAGTTAAAAGCGTCAGAATTTTTGGCATGTATTTTCTTTAACCACTGCTTATCAAGTATCATGATACTATTTTTGAGTCCTGAGGGCATATACAAGGGAAATTCAAATTCATTTAAATGTATTTTTATTGAACTCAACTAATATGGTTCTATGCTAAGTCCTAAGGAATTAAAAAAAATCCTGCTCTAAGAGAATTATAATCCAATAGGAGAAATCAATATTAAAAAACTAAACAAAACCAGATGTACAAAAAATTTCACAAAGTAGTAAGTATAACATGCAAACAAAATATAATCATAAAGCTGGAGTAACCACAAGAAATAGCTAGCTCTTAATAAGTGCTTACCCATCCCCAACCCAATTCAAGTCAACAGCCACACTTTTTTTCTTTTTCCCTTTTCTTTCCCCTCCCTTATTTCTTCCCTTCCTCCTTCCTTCCTTCTTTCTACTTTACTGGAAAATAAAATGAATGCAATGGCATTCAAAAAGCACATTCTGATATGCTGAACTTGATGTCTTGTTTTAAAAGCGTAGTTAAAGTTAGATTTGATTTACATGTGTGAAAAGAAAGGAAGGGCTACAAAAAAGTCTAGGTTGAGGTAAGAATCATTTAATAAATAGAGATGTTAAATATCACACCTATTTGGAAAGGGTGTAAAACATGCTAAGTGAATTCACAGAAGATACTATATTGGGAAGTGTTAAGAAGAGCATTAAAAAGCAAGTCAAAGATAAGGTCAGAGAAAATAAGATAGTGAGACTTCTAGAGAAATAATTTTTCTAAATCTGAATTAAATGATTCAAAGTAAAGATATGAGAGAAAGTAAACAGGTTCAAAAAACTATGCACAGTAAAAGAAAACTCCACAGAAGGCAACTAAATCAAAGGAAGTTCATATCTATAAAAATATCTCTAAAGTACCTCACAAAACTCATCTTTTATATACTGCTTCTGAGAGATATGTTTAAGCACTAAGAAAAACCATAAGAAATTTATTTTTAAAGAGGACAGAAAAAACTATTACAAGGAAAACTGGTTGTGACAGACTGGTTTTTCTTTTCCTCAATATTCTGCTTTTACAACACTAATTTCTTACTATCTGCACTTTCTTAAGAGGTCCCCCCCCTTTCCACAAGGCAATATAATGAGTTTAAATGGGCAGAAATTCAATCGGGCTTCAGTAACCATTGAAAGTAACTTGTTCATATAGTTATAGATCCATCAAGTCCAATGATCATTTAAACAACCTGGAATGCTCCTTAGTTGTAAACTATGTAGAGTAACAGTTGTACATAGTCAAAATAAACTAATTTCCATGTAATGCTTATTTGCTTAGTAAATATTGAATGAAATCCCAAGTAGAAACCTACCTCCAAATACTGCTTTTATTATAGTTTTTAAAAATTTACTCAAAATTTACTTTGAAAATATACTTTAACAATTTAAGTCTTTTAAATGTAAATATTTTAAAAATACAGACATTTAAAATGTTGCCTAAACCTGAGTTCAAGGAAACACTGAGTGGTTTAAAGTTGAGAAAGGTGTGCGTCAGGGCTGTATACTTTCACCCTATCTCTTCAATTTATACTCTGAGCAAATAATCCGAGAAGCTGGACTTTATGAGGAAGAACGTGGCATCAAGATTGGAGGAAGACTCATTAACAACCTGCGTTATGCAGATGACACCACTTTGCTTGCTGAAAATGAAGAGGATTTAAAA
>VMDO01023188.1:0-32113 GCA_007922755.1 Pedetes capensis
ATAAGAATGAGGTCAATATAAATAGACTAGAAATCGCATGTAATTGTTCTAACAAGATAGAAACAAAGACCACTACAGGAAAAGTTTCTATCTTAAACAGAAATGGAACCCAAGGACATATAGAAAAATACTATATAGTAAAAGATAGAGAAGACTTGGATGGGAAACTTAGATGGGAAGGGGGGGGAAACATAGAGGAGTGTAAGGGGTAACCTATATGAATAATGCTTATCAAATTCCATATATGAAAATTGTCACAATGAAAAGCATGTCAAAATGAATCACATTATGATGCACATTAAAAATTTCTAATAAAAAAAAAAATTAGGGCCAGCCTTGGTACAAAGGTGACTTAAATCTTCCTGGTTAGGTGGAAAGCCAGATTGTCCGCTGGAGGGAAGAGGTTAGTTCAGATAGGCCCTAGGGATGGTCAGGTTTGCTTTATTCTGTAGGAGGTCTATCCAGCACAGACTAGTGTGTCTAGAAATGGGAGAAGAAAGATATACCATTATTGGCTCTGAGTGGTGTCCTCATGCTAGGGGTAAGGAAACTGCAGTTCAGATAGAAAGTTGATGCTAGCTCCAAGTCACGTAGTACATGGCAGAAAATGGACTTGACCTGACTCAGGCCCTTCCTTCTTCTCATTGTTGGTACTGTACATCAACACCTTCCTCTTTGGAAAGTTCTGATCAGGTTGTGACCACAGGCTCTGGGTTTGGCTATCCCTAGGCTGGGTCTATCAGACCTGATGGCCCGCTCTCTAGGATCTGAGATAGTTTCTTATGAGGAAAAGTGGCAAAGAAAGGATAGCCTCTATAAGGATAGGAACAGTGAAGTTAATTCTCAGTGATGGTAAGCCACTGTGCATGCTGGAGGTGGAGAGGTATGATGGACAGAGTCTTGCATTGGAGTAAAACCTGGGTTGGAATTTCTGCTCCATACTTACAATTTGTGGGGGTAGGGTTTAGTTCAGTTGGTAGAGTGCTGCTGTGCACTCCCTTGAGGCCCTAGGTTTGATCCCTAGCACTGAAAAATGGGAGAAGGATTTGGCAATCCACTCCCAAAGCAATCCCAAGATAATCAACCATTGAAAACCCTATGAGGTTTACAGCGAATCAGACCCCACTTGATGGGACCTAACAAAAAAAAAACCCCTACAATTTGCATAACTTTGGGTTAATCAAAGCCTTTCTAAGCCTTAGTTTTCTCATCTGCACAGTAAGTATAATAATATCTGCTTTACCTTGCCCACAGGGTTTTAGAAAGATGCAAATAAGCTATATCAGGGCTTTTGTAAACTGTAAAGTGCCATATGAGAGGGTTATTATTGGGTTCAAGCCACACTATGGTTCTGATATAGGTTTTGTTATCAATGCAGATCAAAGGTCCTCTGTTGTCTTAATTACTGAAGTCATAGGAGCACATAGAGCCACCTTAGATCTCATGGTAAACTCTTCTTAGAATGTGACTCAATGAAGAGAGTGGGAGCTGATACTTGGTAATCCATGGTCAGTGTCCATACAGCTCCAGAGAATGTGAATTCTTGTCAAAGCAGCTATCAGCATCCATAGCAAGAATGTTTCTGGCTTGCTTTCTTAGCAGCAAAGGAAATTTGTCAGTACTGATTTAAAGTCTCAGTGACCTCATGTGCCACCACCACACTCTGCTGAAGTATGGGTGCCCCAGGCCTTGCCCAGGGTCACCGTGGGCTGACCATCTGTCTTTTGTTGCATTTGACCTTGAAAAGTAGGCTGTCCCAGGGTGAAAGTAAATCATGCAGAGGTTTAGAATGAAAACAGAAGGCAAAGAGGGTTTAGAAGAGGCTGCAGTCAAACAAAGGCTAAGTTTGTAAAGCTTGAGTGGGCTGTGCATGAATTGGTTGGCCAGGAGACTAAAACTACCTCCATCTCTACCACTGTTCCTCTAGCTTGTACCTCCTATTATCTTTTGCTTGATCATAGTGATAGCTCCTTAGCTGGTAACCCCTTGTTTTTAGCTTGGCCTCATTCACTTGCCCCCACCCAGTTGCCAAAGTGAAGACTAAAAATCTAAATTTGGTCATGCTATACTTTCACTCTTTTTTCTTTTTCTTTTTCTTTTTCTTTTTCCTTTTCCTTTTCCTTTTCATTTTCCTTTCCTTTCCTTTTCTCTCCTTTCCTTTCCTTTTCTTTTCTTTTTTCTTTCCTTAGGAAATACCAAAGATAGGCTGTAGGTGTATCTCCGTTGTAGAGTGCTTGCCTACCATATATAAGTCCGTGGATTCTATCCCTAGTGCTACAAACAACAACCACAACAACAAACAGGAAACATTCACCCAATGAATACTTATTGGACACCTACTAGTATGGAAGAAAACTAGGACATGGAGAAGCATATAAGGCCCAGCCTCTGCTCACAAAAGGTGTGAAAAACACACAACCCATAATCTCCTAACCACTGTACAAAAAGTGGAGTTACTAGAGTATAAGCTCTAGGATTGTTGTTGGCCTTTTTTACTACTTTCCCCCCACTGTCTTGATTTGTGCCTAGTAAATAATTTTTATAGGGGTGAATGCATGCCCTTACTTTTTAATGGCCTCCATCCTGGGTGAAGTCCAAAATCTATGGCTCTTTTTGATCCAGGCCCTGTCAAAATATCCAGCCTCATCTGCCACTATCTCCCTGTATTATGTAGTTCATTCATACCAAATCAGTAAGGATGTCTTGTTGTTTGCTATTTTTGGGTCACATGCTGATTCTGCTTCCCTTTGCCCTTGGCTGTTTGGGCATCTTCTACCCATTCCTCAATTAAAGATTATATTTTATATATATCTTTTTATTCCTACTGTCCAGATTGAGAAACATGTCTTTCTCTATTGAGTTTTTCTTTGCTTGATGTCATTATCCACCTTCTTTGGCTCTATTGAGCTACTGTCCCTGCAGCCCTTTTCCAGCCTTCCTCCACCTCGTTTGTCCTTGATCCCTTGAGAGTTCAGGTCTAGAATTTATTGGATTGCTGGTAGCCTGGGTCTAGGCTGTAATGAACCTTGGCCTCCCTTTTATCTTTATGAATACCTTCTCTTTTCACTTCAGCCGTATCCAGGAAACTGGACCTTTCTGCCAGTTCTATTTGCACAAAAACCCTACTTTGACCAAGGTCTGGATTTTGCCAGTCCCATCACCCTGGGATTAGATTCTGTGTCCTGGACCCCTGGTCACTCTTTGGGACCTTGTTCTGACTGACTAATTTCCCAGCATCGTATCATCTGCTTGATTCCAGTGGTTGCTGCTGTTTGGAGCTTCCTGCCTGGAGGCCTTCTGACCAGTAAGACCTCTTTGTAATTGGTAATGGCTTGAATCAAGCCTCTCTTTGCCAGGCTTTTTGGGTACTTTTTATTGGATGGCTCCATTAGGAGCCAGCCCTGCATTTACCTCTCTTCCCTAGGCATTATTCCCATCTGGTTCCAGACTCTTTGCCTGCAATTTCCTGAGTCACTGCTTTGGTAGGTTCCCCTTGAGGCAGCTAAAAAGAAAATACTACTCTTGTCACTTCCAGTGAAGGAAACCCAGGCTCTTCCTTTAGGATGCAGCCTTCTGAACCCCAAGGCCCCAGGCCAGTTGGTAGAGAGGCCAGTGAATTGTGACTGGAAGGGAGAGGCTGGTCTTTGGTTACATAACTCCCTTCTGTGCTGTAGTGGTTCTGTCTGTGGAAACACTGTCAGCAGTGGTGGCTACCTCCTGCAGCTGCAGATTGCTATTTGGAAAAGGGACCTTCTTGCTAGCCATCTGGTGTCATCTAAGCTGAGGGGATACCAACTATGGGTAGAAGAAACAGAAGCAATTAGAGATAACTTTTGCAGGAAGAGCAGTTACTAGAACAGTCAATCACAAAGCCCCTGGCTTTTCAGAGGGGCCACAAGTCCAAGCAGAAAAAGCAGAGGCAGAGTTGGGAGGGGGCAGTCACAGATGCAGGGAGGCCACATGGCGCTTTCCTGGGAAATGTCTAGTTACCACTTTGGGAGACTCAGGTGGCCGGGGAAGATTGCTCATGGCTGTAGAATAAAATGTTTGTGTCATTGTAGCTAGCACTTCCTAGATTGGGTAAGGAAAGTTCCTCACTTCAGAAAGGTAAGTTAGTCATTCTTTAGAATCTTCTTTGGTTTTGTTTTCTTGAGGTCTCTGCTGGATAAGATTTCTTCCTAATAGTGTGGAGCATGCACATCATTTGAGGATAGGATCTGCGTGAGAGAGCAGCAAATAGGGAAAGGACTTGGAAGAATCTTTACATCATGGCTTGATCATTGGGCAAACTGCTTTACTGTGTCACAGTTTGCATTTGTCAGATAGAGTAGTTTATAAATTACAAAGCAATAAACAAATGTACATTTTGTTAGTAGATTTCCTCTGTGGGTTTCCAGGAAATCTGATTTTTTGTAGTTCTTTGAAAGTCATTATCAGTTGTCATAGACCTGGAGTTTGGTATGAATCATTTCTATGATTCTTGTGTTCTTCTTCATCCACTGGCACTTGTTATATACCCAAGGTGCATTCATTACTCAGAAACTTGGACTTGAAATATGACAATAGGAAGGACACAGATTCCTAAAGCTTTCTCAATGGGCTGTGCTTGGTAGAATAAATTTCCTGCAGGTAGGAGGACATACAGATGGGACTAGGAGGTGGTTTTCCAGGTTGGAGGGCAAAGAGGTGACTGTAAAATGGTGTTTGCCCCACCCTCAGTGCCTAGAGATCCAGATTGTGCCAGAAGAGGCACAGCGTGTGACAGGTCATTCTTCCTTCCATAGTGCCTGGATATATAGACTGGAGAGGTGAGCAGAACCACCCATGGGCTTTCCTTTCCTAGAAACTGCCACCTTAAAGCTGGACCAGAAAGAGTGCCTTTGGAGACTTAAAAGGTGTTTTAATTCCTCATGGCTTCTTTTGTGAACCACTGTTTTGTTTCTGTTCACAGTGACAGCAAGAACAAGTTTTAGAGTTTCTCAGTTCTATCTCCTCTACCTGCAAATTCAAATTGTACCACTTTATGAGGCTCAGATTCAAGTTTGCTAAGTTGAATCTTTTTTGGATAACTTTAATTGCCAGTTCAAGTATAAGCTACTTGAGAGCTACCATATCTTGATTGTGGCTCTATCTTCAGTGCATGGCAGGGAGTATCAGAAAGCAAGTGGTTGGGGTTCATACTGAATCGATGGGACTCTGCTCACTTCTGAGTTTGCATCTCCTGTTAGTATTTAATTGTATTGTATCATCCACTTATCTCATACATGGTGGTCTTTCAGGGGAAAGTATATGGTGCTGCAAAGTGGGCACTGCATCGTCTGCTTCTCTGAATATCATACCTATTAGGCAGTGAGTCAGGGGATAAGTCACACAGTAGGTACTTAGGTACTTGAAGAAGCCTTGGGGACCTCAGATCCATCCAGTCTGAAACAGGTATGGAGAAGTCTGTCATGGGATAGGTGTGTTGGTTGCTAACAGAGTTGTGATATATTGGTTCTGGAGGGAAAGGAACAAAAACAAAATGCTGACTCCTCCAGTAGTCTCAGCATGAGGGTCATAGAAATACAAGCATCTTTTTCAATCTTCATCGCTCCATTCCTCAGACACCTATTTAAGTGTAAGAGCATATAGGCACATAAGTGGTACATTTCCCTTTGCACCCCTCAAGGTGAAATTTCTGCTACTGCATGGGGACTGTGGGAGCAGTTCCATAGGTACTGCTATACAATGCATTTATCATTCAGATCCCCTGGCACATTTTGCCAAACTGCATAATTTGCCGGTTCCTTCCTATACTTACCGCTTCATGATGATGATGCACGTGGTGGCCACAGTTTCCCTGAACAGAGTTTGTGGTGTGGTAGAAAGAGGTTTGTATTAGCTTGCTAATAATGACAGCAGGTGGCATTAACCAGTCTGGGTGGGTGCCAGCTTCTTTGCTGAGAACTTTATGTACATCACCATCTCTTTAATCCTCATGACAATGCAGCCAAATTGGGATTATTATTCTTCAGTTTGCAGATGAGGAGTGTGAGACTCAGGAGTGGTCACTTGTCCAAGGTCACATGGCTAGTAATGTACAGAATTGCTATTAAAACTCAGATCCTACTGCAGAGCCAATGCTATTGAATTCCAGGATTCCCTTTTGAGTTCTGATACTAACTTCCTATGGGACCTGGGGCTAAAGTCTTTGCTTTCTGCCAGCCTTGAGAAGCAATACCAGAATTCTTCCAAACTTCTAAGGCCAGTGCCATTCTGGTTTAGTTAGAAGTCTTATGCACTAGGAGAGTGGTTTCTTTTCAGCTTTGAGATTTCTTTTCTTTTCTTTTCTTTTTTTTTTCTTTTTGCGGTACTGCAGGTTGAACCCAGGGCCTTGTGCTTGCATGCTTTGTAAGTGCCATACCATTGAGCTGTACTTTTAGCCCCTCCCCCTTTTTTTTGTTTTTACTTTTTGAGACAGGGTCTGGCTAAATTACACAGACTGCCTCTGGTCTTAAACTTGGGATCCTCCTGCCTCTACCTCCCGAGTCGCTGGGATTATAGGCATGCGCCACCATGCCCGGCTTCTTTTTTATCTTTTATGGTCCATAGAGTTGAACCTAGAGCCTTGCACATGCTTTTCGAGTGCTCTACCACTGGTCTACAACCCCAGCCCATTTTTAATTTTAATTTTTTATTTTGAGACAGGGTCTTGCTTAGTTATGCAGGCTGCCTCTGGCCTTGAATTCATGATCCTCCTGTCTTAGCCTTCTGAGTCACTAGGATTAGAGGCATGCATCACCATTCCTGGTAGCTTTGAGATTTTTAAAAATTTTGTTTTGTTTTATAGTGGCAAGCTAGCTGCTAAGTATTAATCCAATAGCAACAATATTAACATCAGGCAATTTCATAGCATAAAATGGTATGGATCCGTGCTGTCCAGTAGAATGTCTATGATGATGGAAATGGTTTACATCTACCCATTAGAGTAGCTGATATCCACACATGTCTACTGAGAACTTCAAATATAGCTAATAGGGCCAAGGAAGTTAATTTCTAATTTTATTTAACTTTAATTAATTTCAATGCCATTAGCCATATATGGCTAGTAGCTACCATATTGGACAATGCAAGTATACATAGTCTCTCCTGATTCAACCAAGGATTCTGCTTGCCATGTTGACTTTTCCAGAAGCATATTATTATGTGTATTATAGTGCCCGTATTGTGCTTTAACCTGCAACCATACAACTGTGGCATCCAATCCCTTCAGATCTCAGAAGCTAAGCAGGGTCGGACCTTGTTAGTGCCTGGATGGGAGACTGCCTGGTAACACCAGGTGCTGTAGGCTTGGGAGAAGGTCCCAGCAACCCACTCCCAAAAAGCAATCATCCATTGAAAACCCTATGAATAATAGAGAAACACTGACAATAGTGTTTTGTCTGTTGTATGTAGGGTCACTATGACTCAGACACCGACTTGACGACACCTAACAACAACAACAGGTGCTGGGATTTAGCTCAGTTGGTAGAGCGCTGCGCTGTAGTCTCTGAGGTTCCGAGTTCAATTCCCAGCACTGCAAAAATGGGAGAAGGACCTGGCAATCCACTCCCAAGGCAATCCCGAAACAGTCAGCCATTGAAAACCCTATGAGGGTCACTATGAGTCGGATACCGACTCGATGGCACCTAACAACAACAACCACCACAACAACCACCACCACCACCACCACCTTGTGCTTTCAGCTTTCAGCATACTCAAATATACGCTTATGTTTTTCCACTATGTGTGAGGCATATAGAAAGGATTGGTAGAGCTGTGTGTATTTCTCAGACAAGGAAATGGAGGCAGAGAGAAATGAAATGTAGTAGGAGTTGAAGAGATACTTGTTGCATCAATAAGTGACTTATCAAAGACATTTTTAGAGCAGTAGAATCAGGACTGGAAACTTAAATCTGATTCTCAACCAAAGTGTCCTCTAGTTTTTCTATAAGTGATGTGCTAAGCATCAAATAGAGACACTCTGCTTATAAGATAATTCTTTTACTGTTAGGCAGGGGACTTTTGTTTCATTGAACACCTTTTTGTACAATTTGAGCTTTTAATTCTATCTAAGAATCATCTTAATTATAATAAAATTTTTTTGAAAAAATTTATGAAATGTTATGAGGCCGTATAACAGAGCTATTATTATATTTAGGTATTAGAACTATCATCTAATACAGAGGCAGGTGTTTCATATGGAATCTGTGACGAGATTCAGAATAGACTGAATCTTGTCTCAATTCCACTTCTGGTAATAGTGGAATAGTTCCTATCAGACAAAGTCGCCTACAGAAAACAGCCATAAATTCACACAAGAAGTAAAAATCAACTACATAAAAGAACTGGAGAGTGCCCAAAGCAGGCACATTCTTCACAAGTGTGAAGGTCCTGAAAGTAGAGGAAAAACTGAGAAACTGTTCCAGGTTGAAGGATTTTAAAGAGATATGGCAACTAAATGAAATGTATAGTATATCCATATGATTTAGGACCTTTTTTGTAAAGGGCATTATAGTTGTCCTGTGGTAACTGTGGAGAATTGGTTCCATGACCCACTGAGAATAGTGGTAATGGTGGAATTACCACAGATGCTCAGGTCCCTTAAATAAAATTGTGTAGTATTTGCATATGACCTATGCACATCCTCCTGTATATTTCTAAAAATAAATTTATTTATTTTCAGTGCTGGAGATCAAACTCAGGGCCCAGTACTTCCCCTACACTTCAAATCACCTCTAGATTACTTACTAATACCTAATACAGTGTAAATGTGTGCCAGAGAAACTGACCAAAGCAAATTTGTGGAAAGAAATATTTATTGGTGGTTTACAGTTAGAGGATCAGTCCATAATGGCACTGGAGTAAGCATTGAGGAGCAGGCACTGGGGGGCCCAGGGCACAAGACCTCACATCTTGGCAATTAGGAAGCAGACAGTGACCAGAAGCCCACCCCCAGGGAGCTGCTTCTGCAAAGCTAGAATCCCATCTCTCATAGTTCCATATCCTCCACAAACAATGCCAGCAGCTGGGGACCCAGTGTTCAAACACATGACCTTTGTGGGACATTTTGATCCAAACTATAACAAAATGTTACATTGTTGTTATGCTATATTGTTTAGGGGCTATGACAAGAAAAAAGTCTGTGCATGTTCATTACAGTTATAATTTTTTTGTTTTCTAATAATTTCTATATGACTTAATGATTTTTAAAATGGTCTCTTTATTTTGAAATAAATTTGAACATAGATAAAAGTTGCAAAACCATACAAAGAACTATCTACCCTTCACTCATGTTCTTCGAACTTAACATGTTACCATCTTTACCCCCTTTTTTCCAAACTCTCTCTGAATGAGTTGCTAATCTGATGCCTCATCATCATTCATCATGTTCATGTATTTGCTACAGAAATTGACAATACTCTCTACATAACAACAATTCAACCATCAAAACTAAAAAGCTAACCTTGGTGTGTAATTCTAATAAAGCTTTAGTCTCCATTTAGATTCTTCAATTGTCCCATGCAGTTGGCCTTCAGTATCTTTGGGTTCCACATCTGCAAAATCAACCAATCATGGATCAAAAATATTCCCAAACCAGCTGGGTGTGGTGAGGAGGCTGAGATTGGGAGGAGTTAAAGATGACCTAATTAAATCAACAGATATATCACATCCATGGAGTAGAAGACTCAGTGTTATTGTTAGCTCTTCCCAAATTGATTAATACACTTAAATCAGTCCCAATCATAGCCACAAGAGGCTTTTTTTGGAGATAGAAGTTGCCAAGCTGATTCTAATATTTATGTGAAAGCATGTTGTTGTTATTGTTAGGTGCTGTTGAGTTGTATCCAACTCATATTGACCCTCTGTACAATAGAACAAAAGACTCCCTGACACTGTACCATGCACAGCACTATCTCAGTGCTTCTCTCCTATTCATAGGGTTTTCAGTAGCTGATTGTTTTGGGAGTAGGCTGCCAGGTCTTCCCCCCATTTTTATGGTGTTAGGGATCCAACCCAGGGCCTCAGAGTACAGAGCAGCACCCTACCAACTGAGCTAAACCCCAGTCCATATAGAGACATAAAGAACCATATATCCAACACAATCTTAAAAATAAGAAATCAAGTTGCAGGGTTCATATTACCTAACTTCAGTATGTGCTCTAAAACTACTGTGTATTAATAACAGCAATAACAAAAAAGAATCTGATTTTAAAAAGGACAAAGGATTTGAATAAACATTTCTCCAAAGATGTTGTGCAAAAGGCCAGCAAGCATATGAAAAGAAGCTTACTACTACTGATCCTTAGGACAATGCAAAGTAAGACATAAAATGAAATAACACCTAATACCTATTAGATTCTACCTACTATCAGAAAACCCGTAATATAACAATTGTTGTCCATGATGTGGAGAAATTTGAACCCTTGTGCAGTGTTGGTGGGAATGAATATAAAATAGTGCAATTGTTGTGAGAAACAGTATGTCAGTTCCTCAAAAAAATTAAAAATAGAATTATTATTTGATCCATCTATTTCAATTTGGGCATATGTCCAAAAAATTTCAAAGCAAGATCTTAAAGAGATATTTGCTTACCTATGTTCATAGAAGCACTATTCACAATGGTCAGAAGGTAGAAGCAACCCAGGTATCTATTGATAGATGAGTGGATAAGCAAAGTGTAATGTACCATATACATACAATGGAATATTATTCTGCCTTAAAAATGAAGGAAATTCTGACACCTTGCACAACATGGGTAAATCTTAGGGATATTATGCTAAGTGAAGTAAGCCAGTCACATAAAGACAAATATTGTATAATTCCACTTATGTGGTACCTAAGTCATCAAATTCATAGAGATAAAACATAGAATGGTGCTTGCCAAAGGCAGAAGGAGTGGGGAAAATAAGGGAATTATTATTTAATGGTAATGAAATTTCAGTTTTGTGAGGTGAATAAAGTTCTAGAGATGTATAGTGGTGATGGTTGCCCAACAGCACAAATGTACTTGGCACAACTGAAATGTACACTTACAAATGATTAAGCCAGTTTTACATTATGTGTATTTTACCACAATAAAACAATTGAGGGGAAAAAATCTCATTGAAGTGTATGTGACAGGCACTTCTTTCTGCTGCTTGTTTTGAAATGCACAAAAAAGATGAATTGATGAATGGAGAGAGGGATGGCTATATATGTAATAAAGCAAATGCATACAGCAAAATGTGAATTGTAGGATCTTGGTAGTAGGCATATGAGTGTTCACTCTTCAGTTGTTAAAGCCTTTATGTTTGAAAATTTTCAAAACATTGAGAGAGAAGCAAATTGTTAAAGAGGAAAGAAAATCTCTTGCTTCTAAAGCTTTTGGCCACAACTCAGCAGAAGTGCAGTGACCTTGAGCCTGCCTGCAGCAGTGGGTCATCTGACCTTGGACAGTGATTCATATGTCAGCCTTTGTGCTTACTGTTTCTAGTGTGAAGCTGAAGGCAAACTAGAAATGGGACCTTAAGACTGATCACCATTTTTCAAAGAGGTGAGTGTGTGTAAAACTAGGTAGAGTGGGAAACTGACATTGTTTTTGAGGGCTTCCTTACCTAGCATTCAGTATGTACACTGTGTCATTTAATTCTGCTAATAATACTAAACACACATTGTGGTTTACACATGGAGACACTGGCTCAAAGAGGCTGAACACTTGGCCTTGAATTAGATAAGGTCAGTATTACAACTGGGCTGCCACGCAGATACTTTACTTGGAATGTAATTGTCTTTTCCACTTTCGAATGTGGCCTTGGTAACATCCTGGGATGTTGACATCTTACCCTCAAGGAGAGAAATGCCAAGGGTACAAGGTAGCTTCAGTTTCCTTTAACATCTCTTTTTGGTCTGAAAATACTTTTCCAACTTCCCTGTTGAACATACTAGAATCGGCTCAGTTAGATCACTAGAGCCTTTCCCTTTCAGCTTTCCTTTTTTGCTGGACTGGAAGAAGGAAGGAAGAACCAGGCTAGAGAGTTCGCTGACTGTTTAGAAAGACTTTTCTGGAACTCTTGATAATTAACACCTTTAACTCAAAACAAGTAATTCAGAATAAAGTAAATAACTATTTCTTCTTCTTTCTAAATGCTGCTAGGAATCTCTGCTCTTAGGTGCAAATTGAGAATGGGAATGACAACACCATTACGGAAGGGGTTTTCTCAAGGGGAATGGCCAGGTCTAGAATAGAACAGCCATCTGCTGCCAGATGGACAGGCTCTTCTGAGTGGTGGATTTGACCCAGAGGCTGGCCTTTTCTTTGTTTTTGCACTTTTGGAATATCCCTCACATCTTTACTCCCTGCTGATTTGTGGACTGTGCCTGTCCCCCAAGGCTACCCCCTCCCTCAGGAGTCACACTGCCAGTGATGCCTGGGCACCCCAGTGATCCAGCGGAAGCTAGCCGCACACTGTATTCATGCAGCGAGGTGGCACCTCAGCTTCTCTGCATTGAAATGCCCCAATTAATTCACTGTTGTTAGCAGCCCTCCCAGCTGAGAAGGTTCCTGCAGGTAGGTCACAGTGTTCCAGTGCAAGAGGTGGGGCTGGGGAGAGGTGGGTTCTTCTGTCCACAGTCAGTGCTCTTGCCTGATTTACCTTGATACTTCGTTATCTTACTTCGTTATCTTAGAAACTGATAAGCTAGTGAGGTGGACACAGGTGAGTAGAAGTCACAATAATGAAGTTCACTTTCTTTTTAAATAATAAAGAAAAAACTTTATGTTTCCAGGTTTGTCATCTGCCTTGTTTACTATTAAAATATGCTCTTCTATTCTTTCCTCTACCCTAGTCTTCCTTTTTCTTCCTCCTGTTTTTGCCAAATCTCCTACTCTTTTTTCTTCTCTGAGAATATGAAAATATGGGATGGTAGGAAAAACATAGCACACCAGACTCCTGCCCTACTTCCTCAAGTAATACAGTCATTACCTTAAAGAGGCAGCCCAGAGTGCAGCCTTCCCTCATTCAGAGTTGTATTTGTATGCTCTGTCCCACATCTGATGAGAGCAAGTCTACAGCCAAGCTAAGGACAACCAAGGCAGAAATTGATCATCTTTCCCTTGCACCCATTTGTTTCATCACTTCAGCCTCTTCTGACCCCTGTGAAGTATCCCTGCTGTCTCCTCCAGTGAGCACATAGATGATTGCAACTTTGTGTACCTACTTAGCATTAGATGTTATTTGTCACTCTGTAGAGCTTTGATTCTATATTACCCAACATACCCGTATAGTCCTAGGATGTTTGTCTTTCTGTTTGTCCACTGTCAATTACTCATGACTTTTCAAAGTGTAAACTTCATATTTCCCAATGCCTCTGTCAATGCCAAGTCTACAGCCTTCCCACCCTGGCATCTGATCCTGTCAGATCCCAGAAGGTAAGCAGGGTTGGGCCTGGTTAGTACTTGAATGGGAGACCACCTGGGAATACTGGGTACTATAGCCTTGGGAGAAGGACCCAGCAGCCTACTCCCAAAATAATCAGCCATTGAAAACCCTATGGTTTTCAGAGAAGCACTGACAATAGTGCCAGACATAGCATAGTGTTCAGGAGTGTTTCATTCTGTTGTAGATAGGGTTGCTATGAGTCAGACCATTCCCAATGGCACCTAACAACTGTCACTGCCAAATTAATGTCTAAAGTATTCTGCAAAGCCACCTATAGAAAGTAGAAGAGTCTGAGCCCATCTTGATACCAGCTGCTAGAGTCCCTGGAGACACAGGAATCCTGTAATGTAATACAATTGAACTGGAAATGTGGATACATGGGTTCTAGACTCAGTTTGCCAATAACTGGCTGCATGTCCTTTGCAAAGTCATTTTCCTTCTTTGGGTCTCATTTTTCCTCTGTCAAGCTTAGGTGCTATAGGGATGTAGGGATAAATTGCTTATATGCTGACCAGGTATATTATCTTTTAAAACAGAGGATTAAACCAATTGTGGGATAAGCAAAAAATGTCTAAGAGTTGTTTTTGACAGTCTTACTCCTCCTCTCCTTTCTTATAGCATGCCTGGGACCACAGTTGTGGAGTAAAACCTTAGAACCAATTTAGGTCTCAGGGAAGTTACCATGAGCACAATACCCTAAAGCCAGTAGCAGAGATCTAAGCACCATGTTTTCTTGGTAGAACAGACTTTGCTATTTTGCATGTTGGAAGCTGATAAAGGAATAGTGGCCTTTGGCTACTCGTTTGTCCCCAGGGGGCTTACAACCTTTTAATATGTTTTTCTATTTTCCTTTTTTTTTTTTTTTTGGTGTGTGTGGTACTTGAGGGTTGAACCCAAGGCTTCACACATGCTTTGCTAGCACTTTACCGCTGAGCTGCACCCCTAGCCCATATTTTAATTTTTTGTCTTGATATAGGGTCTCACTAAATTACTCAGGCTTTGAACTCAGGCTTGATATAGGGTCTCACTAAATTACTCAGGCCTCCAGCTTCAAACCTGTAATCCTCCTGTCTCCCCCTCCTGAGTTGCTTGAATTACAGGCATGAGCCACTACACCCAGTTCCATTTTTTGTCTACATGTGTATTTTAAAAATATGACGTATTATATGTCATATGTTTACACCCAGATTTTCCACCTACAGTAATTTTGGTAATGTTGTCCCCATATTACTTAAATATTCCTTAAAATAATAATGTAACGTTTAAAAAATAATCTCATTACTATTTGGATATGCCACAATTTAGATGATTACTTTTGGAAATTTAGGTTGTCTATACTTCTTTCTCACTAAAAATTAGACTATAATCAGCATCTTCATACTGAGATCTTTGGTTAAATCTTTGATTATTTTCTCAGGAAAGGTTTCTGAAAATAGGATTTCTACATAAAAAGATATAGATTTTTTTAATGGCTCTTGACACATATTTAATATAACAAAATTTTTAAAATTTGTATTCTGGTCCTTGATTCCTACACTCATCACTGGCATAGTGGCAGGTGCCTGAGTGTTTGAAGCACCTCATCTGAAAAGTTCTTATATCCCCTAAATGGGGAATGAGTTTTAAAGGAACCCACATGGTCTTGGCATTCTCAACTCTATTGAATGGCACCCCTACCTCTGCAGGTCTCTCTTTGAGGTGCTAACTGGTTTCCTTGGCCAGAACCATGCCTGGCCAGAGTGTAGGCCCTAGAAGAGAGCCTGAAGCTTCATATTAACTTGGGGTAACGAAGGAGCCAGCCTTCCTTATTGGAACATGAAAAAAAAAAAAAGGCTGTTCTATTACTTGTCAGATGAGAATAATACATGTGAAAACACATTGAAAACTGTGAAGAACTCTATAAATGTAATGTGTTATTATTAGAGTTACTTTGGATTCAAATAATAATGCTGATATGACTACTAACGTATTACATAATGCTTTTGGTACATTTGAGAGTTTTGATATTTGAATTATAGCATAAAACCTCAGAATATCTCCTCTGCCCCCTTATTTCATACGTAAGGAAACTGAGGCTCAGAGGACTTAATCATTTCCAATGTCACCCAGCAGAATAAGTGTGGCAGCCAAATCTCCTCATTTCTCTTTTTGGCTTTCCCAAGAGCCACATCCAACAATTAATATCATGTTCATGTGTGCTTCTTGGGTTGGTTTAATAGTTTTACCAAATAGTTTTAACATCTGCTTGTTATATTATACTAATTTGCTTTGCATGACATTAACAAAAATAGATGGAGTCCTGGGAAATTTCAGGCAGACTTTCCATTAGATTATTTCCTCTTCTGAATTAGACTAAATTAATGAGAGTTGTAGCATATATATGTATTCTTTTTAGGTACATAAAGACTTAATGGCAGTGGTCTTTGTGGAAATTCACCAGTTGTAACTTCTAACCCCCTCACCCTGGTGTCAGCACTCCTGCTTGATTTCTTTCTAATATACCATTTACTCATTTGTTGTGTTAATTATTTGTGATCCTCTACTAAACGGTAAGCACCATGGAGGGAGAATTTAAAAAAAATTCTTGTCAATGCTCAAATCAGTGGCTGGCAAATAGAGTGTTTATTGTTACATGCCATTGAGTCAGTATCCAACTCATAGTGATCCTCTGTACAGTAGGCAAAACAATATTGTTAGTGTTTCTCTCCTATTCATAGGGTTTTCAATGGCAGTTTGTTTGTTTGTTTGTTTGTTTGTTTGTTTATTTATTTATTTATTTATTTATTTTGAGAGTGGTTTGCTGGGTCCTTCTCTCAACCCTACAGGTCCTGGTGTTCCCAGGCGGTCTCCCATTCAAGTACTAACCAGGCCTGACCCTGCTTAGCTTCTGAGATCTGATGAGATTGGAACCACAGTGGTACAGCTGCAGGCAGGCACATAGTAGCATTTGATAAATATTATTGAATGAATCTGCAGCTGTGGCCCTGTGGCATCCGATCCCGTCAGATCTCGGAAGCTAAGCAGGGTTGGGCCTGGTTAGTACCTGGATGGGAGACCGCCTGGGAACACCAGAAGCTGTAAGCTGGGAGAAGGACCTGGCAACCCCCTCCCAAAAATCAATCTGCTTGAAAACCCTATGAACAGCAGAGAAGCACTGACAATAGTGTTTCCCCTATTGTACAGAGGGTCGCTATGAGTCGGATACCGACTCGAGGGCACCTAACAACAACAACAATTGAATGAATGAACAACTAGATTTTGAGTTAGGAATGGGACCTTTGTGATGGAGATGGAGACCTGAAACCTAATTCTAGTTTCTAATTGCCTGTATAAGCTTGGGCAAGTCTTTCTTCTCTTATGGGTTCTTTTTAGTATCTATAAAATAAAAATATTGGGTCTCCAAGGTTGTTTCTAACTCTAAAATTCCATAATACATTCATTGTATATATGTATGTATGTATTTTTTGCAGTACTTGGGGGTGAACCAGAGCCTCACATATACTTTGCAAGTGCTTTACCAGTGAGCTACACCCCAGCCCCTTTTTTATTTTTTATCTTCAGACAGAGTCTCACTAAGTTATGCAGGCTGCCTCTGACCTCGAACTTGTGATCCTCCAGCCTCTGACTCCTGAGTCGCTATGATTATAGGCATGTGCCATCACACCCAGCAACATTCCTAGTTTTTAAATGCTTAGTAGTAGTAGAACCATTTTTCCTTTTCTTTTCAAATACAATTTTGTGCAGAACCTCAGAATTGAAAACAGATGAAAATGTTACTGTTCTGATTGAATTGAAAATAGGAGTAGGAAAGTGGGGAATGTGAGAATGAACCTTACCACTTGGCTGCCTGCTGACAAGCCCCCGCTGCCTGTGGCAACTCCCAAACACATCCAGGGAACAACAGGGATATATAGAATTTAGTTTCAGACATTCTGTAAATTAAATGTGAAGGCTAGAGGTATAGCCCTGTGGTAGAGCTCATGCTTAGCATGCACAAGAAGCAGGGTTTGATCCCTGGCACCACACACACACACTAAGTATATATATATATACAGATATACACACATCACATATTTATGTGTATATATATACAGACACACATATATGTGTGTATATATGTGTATATGTATGTATATGACATACTCTGCTTACTGAAAGTGAAGAACATTTGAAACATTTACTGATAAAGATCAAAGAAAACAGCCTTCAGTATGGATTGCACCTCAACATCAACAAAACAAAAGTCCTTAAACTGAGTCAGTAAACAACTTCATGATAAATGGAGAAAAGATTGAGGTTGCCGAAGATCTTTCTTTACTTGGTTCTACAATTAGCACCCATGGAAACACCCATGGAAACACACACACACACACACACACACACACACACACACACACACACACACATTTGTTATTAGGTGCCGTTGAGTCAGGTCTGACTCATAGTAACCCTATGTACAACAGAATGAAACACTCCTCAGTTCTGGGCCAGGCACACAGTCTTACCTTTAAGCCCATTGTTGTAGCTACAGTGTCAATCCATCTGGTTGAGAGTTTGCCCCTTTTTCATTGACCTGCTGCTCTCCCAAATATGACGTCTTTCTCCAGGAATTTATCCCTCAAGAGCTGGGATTTAGCTCAGTTGGTAGAGCGCTGCGCTGCAGTGTCTGAGGTCCTGAGTTCAATTCCCAGCACCGCCAAAATGGGAGAAGGACCTGGCAATCCACTCCCAAGGCAATCCCGATACAGTCTGCCATTGAAAACCCTAGGAGGGTTGCTATGAGTCTGACACCAACTTGACGGCACCTAACAACAACAACAACAACGACTACGTGTCCAATATACGTAAGATGCTGCCTAGCCATTCTTGCTCCCAAGGAGCACTCTGGTTTTGCACTTCTAGGACAGATCTGTTGGTTCTTTGGCAGTCCATGGTATTTTCAATATTAGTCTCCAGCACCATAATTCAGAAGCATCTTCTCCTGTCTCCCTTATTTGCTGTCCAGCTTTCACAACCATATTATGCCACTGAAAATACCATGGCATGAGTCAGGCACACCTTTGTCTTCAATGTGACATTTTTACTTTCCAACACTTTAAAGAAGTCTTTTGTAACAGCTTTTCCCAGTGCAATGCATCTTTTGGTTTCTTGACTGCTGCTTCCGTGGGTGATTATAGAACCAAGTAAAGCAAAATCTTGGACAACCTCAATCTTTTCTCCATTTATCGTGAAGTTGTTTACTGACCCAATTGTAAGGACTTTTGTTTTGTTGATGTTGAAGTGCAATCTATACTGAAGCTGTTTTCTTTGATCTTTATCAGTAAATGTTTCAAATATTCTTCACTTTCAGTAAACAGTTAAGTCATCAGCATAATCCATGTTGTTAATGAATCTTCCTCCAATAATGAAGCCACGGTCTTCTTCATAAAGTCCAATTTCTCAGATTTTTTTGCTCAGCATAGAGATTGAAGAGGTATGGTGAAAGGATACAGCCCTGATGCACAACTTTCCGAATTTAAAGCTAGTAATGTTTGCTTATTCTGTTTGAACAACTGCCTCACGGTTCAAGTACAGATTCCTCATGCGTACAATTAAGTGTTCTGGTATTCCCATTCTTCACAACGTTATCCATAATCTGTTGTGGTCCACATAGTCAAATGCCACTGCATAGTTAATAAAACATAGGTAGACATCCTTCTGGTATTCTCTGCTTTCTGCCAATTTCTATCTGACATCAAAAGTGATGTCCCTGGTTCCATGCCCTCTTCTGAATCCAGCTTGATATTCCAACAGTTCTCTATCAATTTACTGTTGTAGTTGCTTTTGAATGATCTTCTCAAAATTTTACACATGATATATATTAATAATATTGTTCAGTTATTTCTGCATTTGGTTGGATCCCCTTTCTTGAGAATAGGTACAAATATAGATCTCTTCCAGTTGATTGGCCAGGTAGCTGTTTTCCAAATCTCTTGGCATAAATAAGTGAGCATGTCCAGTGCTGCATCTGTTCGTTGAAACATCTCAGTTGGTATTGCATCAATTCCTGGTGCCTTATGTTTCACCAGTACCTTCAAGGCAGCTTTTACCTCTTCCTTCAGTACCACTGGTTTCTGATGATATGCAACTGCTTGAAATGGTTGATCATCCACAAATTCTTTTTTTTATAATGACTCTGTGTATTCCCATTATCTTCTTTTGATGTTTCTTGCACCATTTAATATTTTCTCTGTAGAATTCTTCACTATTGACACTTGAGGGTTGAATTTTTTCTTTACTTTAAGCTTGAGAAAAATAGCATGTTCTTCTCTTTTGGTTTTCTATCTCTAGCTCTTTGCACATGTCATTATAATATTTGATTTTGTCTTCTCAAACTGCTCTTTGAAATCTTATGTGTGTGCATATATGTGTTGTTGTTAGGTGCTGTCGGGTAGAGTTCAACTCATAAGGACCCCATGTACAACAGAACAAAAACTTCCCTGATTCTGTGTCAGGCACACGATCTTTTTTATGTTTAAGCCCATTGTTACAGACACTGTGTCAGTCCATCTATGTCTTCCTTTTTTTCATTGACCTGCCACTCTCCCAAACATGATGTCTTTCTCCAGGGATTGGTCCCTCCTGACAGCATGTCCAAAATATGGAAGATGCAGTCAAGCCGTGCTTGCTTCCAAGGAGCAGTCTGGTTGTACTTCTAGGACAGATCTCTTGTTTTTTTGTTTTTTTTTTTTTTTTGGCAGTCTGTGATATATTCAGTATTTGTCTCCAGCATCATAATTCCAAAGCATCAATTCTTCTCCTATCCCTCTTATTCAGTGTCCAGTTTTCACAACCATATGATGTAACTGAAAATACCATGGCATGAGTCAGGTGTACCTTCGTCTTCAATGTGACCTCTTTACTTTTCAATCCTTTAAAGAGGTCTCTAGCAACAGCTTTTCCCAATGCAGTACATCTTTTGATTTCTTGACTGTTGCTTCCATGGGTAGAACCAAGTAAAGGAAAATCTTGGACACCCTCAATCTTTTCTCCATTTATCATGAAATTATGTACTGACCCAATTGTAATGATTTTTTTGATGTTGTGGTGCAGTCCATACTGAAAGCTATTTTTTTTTGATCTTCATCAGTAAATGTTTCAAATCCTCTTCACTTTCAGTAAGCAAAGTTATGTTATCTGCGTAATGCAGGTTGTTAGTGAGTCTTTTTCCAAACATAATGCTGCGTTTTTCTTCATAAGGTCTAGCTTCTCAGATATTTTCTCAGCATAGAGATTAAAGAGGTACAGTGAAAGGACACAGCCCTGATGCACACCTTTCTTCACTTTAAACCAGGCAATGTTTCCTTGTTCTGTTCCAACAACTGCCTCCTGGTCCATGTACAGATTCCTTGTGGATCCGGTTAAGTGCTCTGGTATTCCTTTTCTTTGCAGTGTCATCCATAAGTTGTTATGATCCACACAAGCAAATGCCTTTGCATAATCGATAAAATGAGATATCTTTCTGGTATTCTTTTTTTTTTGGCCAATATCTATCTGACATCAGTAATGATGTCCCTGCTCCCACGCCCTTTTCTGAATCTGGCTTGATTTTCTGGCAGTTTGCTCTCTATATTCTGCTGTAGTTACCTTTGAATGCTCTTTAGCAAAATTTGCTTCTGTGTGATATTAATGATATGATTTGATAATTTTCACATTTGGTGGATCTCCTTTCTTAAGAATAGGCACAAGTATGGATCTCTTCCAGTCAATGGCTGGTTGGCTGTTTTTCAGATCTCTTGTCATAAAAACATTAGCACCTCCAGTGCTGCATCTGTTTGCCGAAACATCTCTATTGATATTCTATCAATTCCTGGAGACTGTGTTTCTCCAGTTCCTTCAAGGCAGCTTCCATTTGGTCCTTCAGTGCCATTGGTTCCTGTTCATATGTAACCTCTTGAAATTGTTGGTCATCCACTAATTCTTTTTATGAAATGAGATAAGCGAAAAAATAAAAATTAAGTGCAAATTGTGTCTGAGTAAAATTCTATTTGTGTCTAGGTATGGATTTGAAGGAAATACTGACTAATGAATAGTAAGATGTGGTGTAAACTGGGTGCAATGGCACATGCCTGTAATCCCAGCAACTTGGGAGGCGAAGGCAGAAGGATCACAGATATAAGGCCAGAGGCAGCTTGTGTAACTTAGCAAGGCTCTGACTCAAGATAAAAAATTTAAAAAGGGGGCTGAGTATGTAGCTCAGTGGTAGAGTGCTTGCAAAGTGCATGTGCGGCCCTAGGTTCAATCCCCTAGTACTGTTTTCAGTACTGTTTCAGTTTTTTTAAAAAAGAAAAGAAAAATGAAAGATGTGCAGTTATGTGGTAGAATATAGAATGGTGGTCGAGGTTTTCTTTCTTCCACTAATTTCTCTTATTGTTATGCAAAAATAAATAAATAAATAAATAAATAAATAAATAAATAAATAAAAAAAATAGTTTTTTTTCCATGGGTACAAATGTCATGTGGCCCAAGGACTAAGGATCTGTTTGTTTTGGAATTGCCAAAGGATAAAGCAGTCTTTATGAAGTTTTTACATTAAGGTTCCCCTAAGCAGGACCCCATCAATAGTGACATTGTGTTCAAGGGGACCATTACTGAAGTATTAGTAGGACTAATTCCTAAACAGTGGGTCTTACTGGAGGAGAGTTGTCAGATATATAGAGTCAGTAGGACAGGATTAAAGGTAAATGACATAGGCAGTTTCTTTTCTCCTGAATATGTAACCTCATTGAACTCTTTCAGGGTTACCAGCTGAGAGGCAGGCCTAATTAATATTTACCTAGCTTCATGATCTGAATTGTTTGAGGGATGGTTTGGTTTGTTTGAATTTGAATATCCAGTACGAATCAAGAGAGATAGAAAGCTCTTGTTTTGTTGAGAGAGAGAGAGAGAGAGAGAGAGAGAGAGAGAGAGTGTGTGTGTGTGTGTGTGTGTGTGTGTGTGTATTTACCATTGCATTATATTACATTTTATTAAAAGAGCAGCTAAAGAAACATTCAGATTAAATTGTCTTTAGGCTTATTGGACTGGGCTGGTATTTAGCTCAGTTGGTGGAATGCCTCTCTGTGCTCTCTGAGGCTCTGGGTTCTATTGCCAGCATGGTGAAAATGGCAGAAGGACGTGGGAGCCCACTCAAAACAATCTTGAGCATAATCAGCCAAATGGAGGAAAGATTGAGATTGTCCAAGATTTTGCTTTTCTTAGTTCAACAGTCAACACCCATGGAAGCAGGAGTCAAGAAATTATAAGACACATTGCATTGGGAAAAGCTATTGCAAAAGACCTCTTTAAAGTGTTGAAATGTAAATATGTCACTTTGAAGACAAAGGTGCACCTGACTCATGCCATGGTAGTCTCAGTTGCAGTGTATGGTTGTGAAAGCTGGATATTGAATAAGGGAGGCAGGAGAAGAATTGATGTGTTTGAGTTATGGTGCTGGAGATGAATATTGACTATACCATGGACTGCCAAAAGAACAAACAGATCGGTCCTAGAAGAAGTGCAGTCGTACTTTTTGGTAGCAAAGATAGCTAAACTGCATCTTATGTATTTTGGATATATAGTCAGAAGGGACCAATTCCTGGAGGAGGTCATCATGTATGGGAGAGTGGCAGGTCAATGAAAGAAAGGAAAATCCTCAACTAGATGAATTGACACAGTGTCTCCAACAATGGTCTCAAATATAAAAACAATTGTGTACATGGCACAGTGTCAAGTAGTGTTTTGTTGTCTTGTACATATAGTTGCTATGAGTTGGGACCAAACTCTACAGCACCTAACAACATTATGCTCATTGGATTTGTATCTCATTTTGGACAGTAGCAGTGATATATGTACTCAGACAATATTATGGATCTCAACACACACACACACACACACACACACACTGTGTGTGTGTGTGTGTGTGTGTGTGTGTGTGTGTGTGTGTGTGTATGGGCTGGGATTTAGCTCAGTTGGTAGAGCACTGTGCTGCCATCTCTGAGGTCCTGAGTTCAATTCCCAGCACTGCAAAAATGGGAGAAGGGCCTGGCAATCCACTCCTAAGGCAATCCCGAAACAGTCAGCCATTGAAAACCCTATGAGGGTCGCTATGATTCGGATACCGACTCGACGGCACCTAACAACAACTACACACACACACACACACACACACAAAATAAGTCTATGTTGTTATTAGATGCCATTGAGTCGTGTCCAACTCATAGTGACCCTTATGAGGGTTTTCAATGGCTGATTGTTTCGGGGTTGCCTCGGGAGTGGATTGTCCCATCCTTCTCCCACTTTTGTGGTGCTGAGAATCAAACCTGGGACCTCAGAGACTGCAGAGAGGTACTCTGTCAACTGAGCTAAATCCCAGCCCCATGTTGTGTATATACATGTATATATATCCTTATGTTTTTTATTGTCCAATTTATTCTGAAAGCCACTTGAGTCTTGTTAATTCGTTGAGCATTTTGACCCTGTATGTTTCAGAGAAATACAAGCACAGAAGTACCACTTTTAACAGAAAGTTTCCTTCCTTTCCCTCCTTCCCTACTCCCCTCCCTCCCTACCTTCCTTCCTTCCTTCTTTTTTTTTTTTGTTATTACTTGGGCGTTGAACTCAAGGCCTCACGCACATAACTCTCCAAGTGCTCCACCACTGAGCTGTACCATCACCCTAGTTTTTATCTTTTGTTTTGAGACAGAGTCTTGCTAAGTTACATAGGCTGCCTCTGGTCTCAAACTTGTGGTCCTCCTACCTCAGCCACCTGAGCCACAGGTATTATAGGCATGGGCAACTGTGCCTGGATAGTAGATAGTTTCTTAAGGCTAGGAAAAACAGAGCTACTTGATGGTTATTATTGATTGCCCCAAGTAACTGGTCTTGTCTGGTAGCTGTAGCAACATCTGGAATTATTCAAACCCATTTTTCCAAAGAGTATGTACTTTGATAATCTAAAATGTCAGGATCTAACAGTAATGAGAACTATCTTCCAGTTTTCCTATTTTCCCACCCTGATATTTATGATCCTGAAAGCACATATTTTTCTTTGGCTAATTTTAAAAGCTTAAAATTTTTTTCCCCTTTTTGATAAATGTTGGTGGGATACAGAGTAATAAGGCATTTACTATTTCCATTGTGCAACTCTTACATCACTTTTGGTTATACTTGCATCAACTTACAAAATTTATGGACCCCTTTGATTAATATGTAGTAAAACTTATACACAATTATGGGTTATTTTAAAAGTACCATTGTCCCTGGATATCTATGAGGGATTGGTTACAGGTCCCTCTGTGGCTACCAAAATTTGCAGTTGATAAAATTAGGGCCGCTTTGAGTCAGACCTGACTCTATGGCCCCTAACAACAACAACAAAGTCCCTTATGTAAAATGTTGTAATATTTGCATATAGTCTATACATACTCTTCTATATGTACTTCAAATCAGCTCTAGATTACTTATAATACCTAATAGAATATAAGTGCTATGTACATAGTGTGGACTGTATTATTTAGGGAATAATGACAAGAAGAAAAGTCTGTACATGTTCAGTACAGATGCCGCTTTAAAAAAATCTTTGATCCATTATTAATTAATTCTGAAGATGCAGAACCTACAAATACAGAGGGCTGACTCTGGTTTATTCTTCAGTAGAGAGTCTGTTCACATGTTTCAAACTTAGAGGGATTTAGGTACTATCTCATAGTAACAGCCCCTTGTCTTACCTGCTCATCATAATAATTTGGTGAGCTATGACAAAGATTATTGTTTCATTTTAAATATGAAGAACCTGAAGTCCAGAATGATGTAGTGACATTCTTAGACATGGCAGCCAGTTGTGACTGAGCAAGTTCTAGAACCCAGGTCTCTTCATTCTCAGTTTAGTGCTCTTTGCAAAGGAGGCCCTACTCAATGTCTATCATTTTTCTTCTTCAATTTGCCGTTTGGGTATCACAAGACAACATTAATCTATCACTACAGATTAAAATGGGAGAAAATCAATGGGAACTAGTAGTGAATTGGAACAACATTATTAAATTTACAACCTTCCATCCCAGAGAGTTGTTTAAGCCTCCATTTAAAATGAAAAATGATAGAAATGAACTGTCCTTAGATGGATTTATGATTAACCATATATGTCTTTTCTTTTGTGCCCTGTGGAACCTCAGATCATCTCTACAGGAAATTTGCTGTTATAGCCTAGCGGACTTTTCATTATTATTGTCTTCCTCAGTATTTAACATTTTGTAGTGTGGAGGAAAATTGCATTTGGACCATAAAATCAGACCTAACTTGACATTGACTTTCATTCCAGGAAAATAGATGTTTCAAAATCAAATGTATTATTTTAAAACTTAGTTGCAGTAAAACATTAATGTGTAACTCTGGATAGCCTTTGTCATCACGAGTGCTTTTTATTACATGGTGGTTCGTCTATTTTAAAATATAATAATATTCCATAATTGTGGCCACTGACTGAATAAGCACACATAAAAACAATCCGTTGCCTGTTATTCTGTGTGTGCCCAGAGCTACCTAATTTGAAGTTGCCCTTCATCTCCAGTTGCTACACATCTCCATTCCCACCTCAAACAATAGCAGTACAGGGAAAGACACATCACAGTAGCTATGAACAATAACTAAACTGTGCTAGGTTGATTTTGCCACTTGGTAGTAGAAGCCAAGAGATATCTGAATATTCCTTCACTGCTTCTTTTCTCCTAGGGCTGGTCCTTCCCTTTCATTTGTTATTCAGAGCAAACCCTGCTTTAAGGAATCTCTTTCTCCTGCATATCCACACATTTACTTCTTCACTTTCCTTTCAATTCTCCCTTCATTTTTAAATATAACAATCTTGTGAGCATTTGTTGCTTCTCTCTCTTTTTCATCCTTTTCATAATTATAAGTCCCTCCCTCAGGAGGGAGGCAGAGAGACAAATACACACACACACACACACACACACACACACACACACACACACGTTTAAATGAGGGGGCTAGGGAAAATAAAATGGTGACCTTAATTGTAGTCGCTGTCTGTGATCCCTGTTAGTGAGTATATGGGAATACCCTCTGAAGTGATAGGTTCTCAGCTGAAGGAATAGAAAGGTCTCGCATCTGGAAATGAAGTATCACACAGGAAAAGGCCTGGGCCTTAAGCCCCAGAGGCTTCTCAACATGTGCAATCATTGCCTGATGCATCAGAACTAGCATTTCTGTCTCTTCCTTCCTTCTTTAGTAAACCTGCTTTTTCAAAATAGCAGTACCTAAGATAACTGTTAAAAACCTTAAAAAAAAAAACAGCAATGTTGTTGTTTTTCTTATAGACTTAGTTGGCACTTTAGTTTCCTGCTATTTTTAACTACAAACATGTAGCAGTTTGTGTGTTCTTGGGCAGTGATTCTGAAACTTCCGCATGCATTGGAATCATTTGGAAGACTTGTTAAAACTCAGATTCCTGGGCCTCCCTCCCTAGTTCTGGGTGGGGTGGAACCTGAAAATTTGATGTGTGACAAGCTCCAGGTGGTGTTGGTGCCGATGGCCTGGACACTTTAAGAAATACAGCTGCAGTGTTATGTGGCCTTCTGTAGCATAGATGTTGGGCAGTGTTTTACAGTCCATTCTTTGGCTTGGTGCATGGAGAGGCCACTTTCTGACAGAGGGACTGAATTCTAGTCAGCCACTCTTTCCTTCACAGCTGGAACACTTGACCTTTAAGGTCAGACTTTGTTTAAGGAAGGTCTGTAATTGTGTTTTATCTTTCTGTTCCTCCAGCGCCAAGAAGAATGAATAGAGCCTGTTAAATGGCACTAAGTGAACATTGGGTATATGTTTTGGTGGGGGTGAGTAGTAGTGCAGGCTGGGATATTGAGTATCATTTATAGAGTGTCCATGAGAAAAAGACTCTGGGTTACATTAGTCTGTGTGACATTACTTGTTTGTGAAGTAAGCATGATACTTTTGCCCCAACCCCGGTCCTTTTTAGTAGTAGTCTGATTTTCAGTACAGGTCAGCAATTCATTAAAGGTATTGCTCTTACTGCAACAGAAACAAAGAAGAATATGGTTGTCTGGGTAAATTTTACTTGGCAATTTTGTTGATTAGTCTTTATAATTCTCTAGCTAGTCTTAAAAAAAAAAAAAAGAATACCTGAAATACTAAGCAAGTGACAAATGGTAGCTAATTTTCGACTACAAGTGATGATATTGTCTAGTAAATTGCTAATACAGAAGAAACAGGTGCAGTGCTGAATCAGGAGACTAAACAAGCCCAAGAAAACTGTATTGTTTCTTCCTTATGACCAGTTTATCTGCTGTGTGATTGAGAGCACTGCTGCAGAACATCAGCTCAGTGGCATGCATGATTGAAGAGTCTCCCTTTGCCATGATTACAGCTGATTGACATGCATCTAGAATCTAAGGGCTTTAGCACTTTAAGGGCCATTAGACATCTTCCTAGTTCAATCCCTTTAATTAATAGATGGTAAAATGAGACCTAGATAAGAGAAAAACTTGTCGCAAATCACACATTTAATAGGTGGCAGAGTTTGGATTGAACCTTGTCTTCTGGATCTCGACCCAGTATTGCCTCGGTTGTACTGTGCTGCTTTCCCCGCACTGCTTTTACTCAGCACCCTTATAGAGCTTTAGATTCCTCTAAGTTACATATGGACAGCAAAGTTGGGGAAGGGAGTTTTGTATGCTTTGCCTGTGTTCTTCAAAGGCTGTTTTCTGGCATGAGGAGTGGGCTCAGTCTCTGCCTTCTCCCCATAGCTGCAACCATTTGTTTTCTAACTGGATGCCCTCTTTGCACCTTGGTCAGGCAGATTGAAGGAGCTCAAGTTCAGGGCCTGTGGGTCAGTAAGATATCATCTGGGCTGTTGTCCCTGTTTGGTCCTGCCCCAGTTCCTATCCTGATAAGTTCCTGAAGAGTTGGGACCCTGACTTAGTGTTATCAACCGTTTCTTAACTGTAGATGAATGGGGAAGGGCAGGTAGGGATAGGAGAATAACATTGGTTGAGCATCTATTTTGTGCCAGTCACCTTACCACATCATATTATTTAATCTTTACCACATCTCTATGAGCCATTATCTATTTTATGAATGAGAAAACTGAGGCTCACAGAGATCATGGGACATAGCTAATATAGGTGACATAACTAATGAGTTGATGGAACTGGGGTTCAGATTTGAGTCCACTGAACTGTAAAGCCCATATTTACTTCATTCTATTTCTCAGGGCCTGTGGTTTGCTCCATGAACCCCAGTTTGTTCATTTTTTCCAGAATGTTTATTTAATCTTATTAAATTCTAGCCATTGTGCTAGTCACTGGAGAGGCTGTCCCTGCCCACATGGAAGTTACCAACTGTGGGAGAAGACAAAATAATGATGAATGTGTAGAGGGCTAAAAAGGGCAAGTGTGGGAATGTATGACAGGCAAGCCTCATCTAGGCCAGAGTAGGGTAGGGTGTAGTCAGGCAAGACCTCTTGGAAGAGGAAACATTCAAACTGAGACCTGTGCCCAAGTAGGAAAGAACTTTACACAAAGACCTGAAGGAAGGCTAGTGTGGCAGGAACACAGTGAGCAGCGCAGGGCTGATGTTCTGCTACTTGAAATCTTTCTTGTGCTGCCTGCCTGGCATTTAACGGGTTCCCCAAGAATATTTGCTGAATGAATGCATGAATGGCTGAAACAGTAAATCAATGGCAATGCTGAAAGCTCATTTATATAATGACATGTTACCTTGGAATGATTCATAGCTCCAAACAGCTTTTTCCTCCAGCTCCTCTTGTCTTTCTGTTGTTTTGGGTTTCCTTGCTATATTTTGAATGTCCACACACGTGACCTGGCAGGCCTTCACAGCCATGGGGTGTCTTCCTGCCTCAAAGAGAGCAAAAGTGGAGCTGCCCTATTATCCTCTTAGTGGCTGCCTTGAGCATGAAGTTTGAAATAGCGTCAGTGATTTGATTTTTTTTTTTCCTCTGGGGATCTGACAATTGAAAATAAATGTAGAAAGAGCCCCAAAGGAGTTTTTTCTTGGGGGCATGAGAGATGACAGCACCAGTCATTGGTACACTTTGACAATGCAGAGTTATGTAAGTGGATGAAAAATACAGGCTATTCCAACAAAGTCAGCTTGCCTTACTTAAGTGATTTTATATTCCCAAAAGTGGGTGGCCCAGAGTGGTCCTATGACTCCCATTATTTGCAAAATTCTTAGATCATGACAGAAAGAAATAGAATTTTATATATTGGGGTTTAATGAATGTTACTTTAAAGAATGACTTTATATTAGGTACTTTTCACATTGCATTTAATAACAAAAATATAAACAGCATACGGTTTCTAAGGAATAAATTTCTGACCTGAAAATTCTGGTAGAAGTAGCACAGAACACCTGAAATAGGTGAGCAAAGCCTACTTGTTAGTATTCATTGGTCCAGAAAAAATCCTAAGCCAGTTTCAGTTTTTCCCAGATTTAAATCTGCGAGATCCCTGGGGTCTTCTCTTTCAGTTCTGGCTTCTGGGTTGAGGAGTGGCAGGCCTCACTGAGTTTGAAGGGCAGTCTCAGCAGACACTGTTGAAACTGAGCAAATGATCTTGGTCATTGTTGGTTGGTTTTTTTCATTGGTTGATTAGTTTGTTCATTCACACACAAAACATGCGTTGAATGGCTACAGACGTAGAAACCCATTGTACAGTACTGTCCTCACAAAGCTTATGCTCTGTGGGTGGGACAGAGAAGAGTGTGTGATACAAGATGGAGCATGTGTGTTGTTGTGGGTACCTAGAGCAACCCTGGAAGCCAGAGAGGCCATCCTAGAGATGGAGAGCCTTAGAAGTGCACTGAGGGTCAGCTCCCAGTGATGGCTCACTAAGGCAAGCCCTCTTCCCTCTCTAAGTGAGGAGTGGGGCTTGCCATGGCCCACTCTATAGGTGCTCATAGTAGTCTGCCCACATCCTCCATCATAGTAAAAGTAAGCTTATTTAAGGAGAACAGAGGTGATCAGGAGTCCTGCTGCCTCACTCCTGAGGTTCTGCAGAGGCTTTGGAGATCTGGAAGACTGACTTTGGGAGGGTGAGTGTAGCTGTAGCTGATGGCATATAGAGAATTTTATAGTCGGATTTCCACTTGAGATTTCTGTTTGAGTTGATAGGGAAAATCAAGTAGTCAGGAATGCTCCCTGATCATATACTCAGTTGCCGTGTGATTCTGAAACCGTAAGGTGGAAGAGGAGGCTTTAGTACGTGCAATAAGGAGTTTTGGAGCTGGACTTTAAGAGTTATATTATTTTTCCATGTTATGCTGAGGATGAAAAACTGGACAATGACATTGACAGTTCGTTTTCCCATTTGCTGATGACCTGTACATCATCAAGTACGAACCCCCACCCCAGCACTCCATGGCTGGGGAAACAGGCAGTTGAATTATATCCCCTGCATAGTGGGTGATGTGGCCATGTGAATTAAGATGAATAATTTTATACTCCCCCACACGTCTGTCAGTTTGCCGCACTGTGGGGGCTTGCATGTTGCGATGAGGCTGAGAGCTCTGCCACTGTAACCTCGGACATGAGCCAGGTTACCCGTGGTGGACAGGTTTTCAGCTGAGCTTCCAGACTAAGACAGACTAGGGAGTAGGACCTGGTGAGCCACTCCCGAAACAACTAGCCATTGAAAACCCTATGGATAGCAAAGAAACACTGTCAGATATAGTGCCGGAAAATGAGGCCCCCGGGTTGGAAGGCACTCAAAAGACTGCCTCCTCCAAGTAGAGTCTACTGTAATGACAGAAATGGAGTAAAGCCCCAAGGTGCTCAACTTGCTGATGTGGCACCACTCAAAATGAGGAGAAACAACTGTAAACATCCATTAATAATTGGAACATGGAATGTATGTAGTATGAATCTAGGAAAATTAGAAATAGTTAAAAGAGAAATGGAGCACATAAACATTGACATTCTAGGCATCAGTGAGCTAAAACGGACCGGCATAGGCCATTTTGAGTCAGACAGTCATATGGTCTACTATGCTGGGAATGATAAACTAAAGAGAAATGGGGTTGTATTCATCATCAAAAAAGACATCTCAAGATCTGTCATGAAATACAATGTTGTCAGTGATAGAATATCCATACGCCTACAGGAAGGCCAATTAATATGACTATTATTCAAATTTATGCACCCACCACTAAGGCCACAAATGAAGAAAGGGAAGACTTTTATCAGCTTCTGCAATCTGGAATAGATCAAACATGCAATCAAGACATACTGATAATCACTGGTGACTGGAATGCAAAGGTTGGAAGCAAAGAAAAAGGCTCAGAAGTTGGAAAATATGGTCTTGGTGACAGAAATGAAGCTGGAGATCGCATGATAGAATTTTGTCAGACCAATGACCTTTTCATTGCAAATACATTTTTTCAACATCATAAACGGAGACTATACACATGGACTTCACCAGACGGAACATACAGGAATCAAATTGACTACATATGTGGAAAGAGACGATGGAAAAGCTCTATACAAAATGTCAAAACAAGACCAGGTGCTGACTGTGGATCAGACCATCAACTTCTCATATGCAAGTTCAAACTGAAGCTGAAGAAAATTAGAACAAGTATACGAGAGCCACGGTATGACCTTGAGT
>VMDO01023189.1:0-32109 GCA_007922755.1 Pedetes capensis
TCGGTATCCGACTCATAGCGACCCTCTGTACAACAGGGGAAACACTATTGTCAGTGCTTCTCTGCTGTTCATAGGGTTTTCAATGGCAGATTGATTTTTGGGAGGGGGTTGCCAGGTCCTTCTCCCAAGCCTGCAGCTTCTGGTGTTCCCAGGCGGTCTCCCATCCAGGTACTAACCAGGCCCGACCCTGCTTAGCTTCTGAGATCTGATGGGATCAGATGCCACAGGGCTATGGCTGCAGGCCTGCACCGGACTAGAAATAGCTTTTCCAAGTGAATTCTTGTTAGTCATATTCCTATACCACAACAAATAAAACTAAGTCAGCACCCAGATTTCAGTTATTAGCTTTATTCATTGGGGTGTTAGTCCTTTCTCATTTCTGAGAATTCTTGCAAACAAACTTATGGATAATGTTTATATTAATAACATAAGCCTTGCCTTCCTTCTTACCTATATATATTAAGGAGTCCTTTGATCTGTTTTGATCCGTGATTCTATCTTTTGGCACTCATTTATAAACCTGTATAATATACCTGTACCTAGTGGACGATCTTCTGATCACATTTACTGAAAGGGTCCTTGGATAAAAATAAGTATGCTTAATCTTTTAAATTATTTGAACAATGTAACTTCAAAAGCCACCAAAGTCATATTTAGCTATTGTTGTGCTGTTGTTAGGTGACCTTGGGTCAGCCAGAGTCATAGGGACCCTATGTACAACAGAATGAAACACTATCCAGCACTGTGCCTGGCATTCCTGTTAGTGCTTCTCTGCTATTCATTGGGTTTTCAATGGATGATTGTTTTAGGAGTGGGCTGCCACATCTTTTTTCCATGGCTACAGCACCTGGTGTTCCTAGGCAACTTTCCAGCAAATTACTAACCAGGCTTGACTCTGCTTAGCTTCCAAGATCTGAAGAGATCGGTCATCACCAGGGTAGTACAGCTATAGGCATACCTATTGTTAAGACACTTAAATATGATGTCTTATTTTAAGTGTGAACTATTATCCTTTTCTTAAGCCCACCTCCTTTCTATCTCTCTCACACTGCCCATACTTAAATCTATATTTTAAATATATGTATTTCTTAATAAACCTCAAATTTGTGTCATAAAAGAAGTCACTGAAAACATGAATATTAATTATCAAGTTAATCTTAACTAAGAATTTTGATCATGATTAACTTCTGCTATGTAGTATTTCTTATCCTTTTCCACAGGTATGTGTGGATATATGTGTTGTGTGTATGTGTTGTGTGTGTACACACATTGATAAACTGGTATTTATACACATAAATATTAATATACAAACCAGGTGCACGGCACATGCCTATAATCCCAGCAATTTGGGAGGCTGCAAGAGGAGGATTATGGGTTTGAGGCCAGAGGCAGTGTGCACAATTTAGCAAGACCCTGTCTCAAAATAAAAAATAAAAAAGAGCTTGGTGGTTCATCTCAGTGGTAAAGCACTTGCTTAGCATGTATAAGGCCCTAAGTTCGACCCTGAGTACTAAAAGGAAAGAAAAAACAATATACATATGTGTTTACTTACATCAATGTGAATATCAGTTTACTATAAGAGGTCAGGGCTGGGATTTAGCTCAGTTGGTAGAATGCCTGCTCTGTACTCTCTGAAGACCCAGGTTCAATCCCCAGCACCACAAAACTAGGAGAAGGATGTGGCAGTCAATTCCCCAAAATAATCCCAAGCAATCAGCCATTGAAAACCCTATGAGCATCACTACCAGTTGGAGACAACTCCGTGGCACCTAACAAAAACAACAATATAACAGGTCATAAAAATTTCAAAATAAAATATTTTTAACATCAGATGATTTTTACTTAGATTTCAATGCCAAAGTTTACTTTTCAACCACCTACCACATCCCAAGAAGTCCTGAAACTCAATGACCATGCTCACAGAACCTAAGAAAAGATTACTCTATAGGCGTTAGGAGGTTTACATTGAATGTGAGATAGAGACTTTATATATAGGGACTTTAAATAAATAGTCTAGACCAATATCTCAGAAATATTTCTGTGTTTAGTAATTCTGATAAATTCTATTAAAATTTATAGTAACCTGAAATGCTTACCAAATTGGAGGCAATCTCTAAGAATTTGGAGATATTTTCTCTAAGTAAATATTTTGTATGAATTTTTCCACTATTTCAACAAGGGGGTATCAGAAGTAGATCTCCTGATTTTTCCTTGAAGAATGAATGTGGAATAACAAAAAAAGACCATAGGACAAGGCCTTCATTAAAAATGGCCAAATCTACTGTTCCTGGGGGGAGAAATTCTAGGATGAATCTCTGTGTTTTGTATACTATGCATAGCCTTGAAGTAAACTTTTTTTTTTCCTAGACCTTTCTTCTTTGACAAAGTTCAGCTTGACTTTCTAAATAAGATTAATGCTTATGGTCGACACAGATTATTCTGATGTCAGTCAATGCACTCCTCGTTCCTTGGTTACTAAAACAATATTGGTACTGGCAGGTATAAAACACATTTTTCAGCACAGGCAGACAGTGAGTTCAGTATGGAATCTGAATCCAAATTAGGTCCCATATTAATTGCAAATGGTAAAAACCTTTGCTTTGGTTTTCTAATTAAGATTAATGATGGTAGTTTGAGGAGCTTATACCAAGACCCTGGCATTTAGAGCAATCATTTTTCAACTGTGTGGCAAACATGATTTTCTTCTGAAGTACTTTTTAGTCCAAAATACAATTAGTAAGAAGATGGCATCATGAGGGGCAGAAGATGCAGCATTTCTTAAGATAAAGCCACAAATGCATTGAACACAGAACAATCTCGGGAAAAACTCTGATTCAGGCAGCACATACCAAGCCAAAATCTGACATTCAGAAAAACAAATGAAAAACAAGGAACTCCATGTTTTTAAATGAGATTCTATTAAAAGTTATAAATAACTAGTAAAAATGAATGTTCCCAATTAAAATGCTTCTGGATATCTATTGATTGTGAGTGAGATGATTTACACAGAGTGCACAGCCAGAGCACAGACACACCATCTGGAATTACTAACCGAGAAACCCATAAAATCATCGATGTATTACATGACTTACTGTCAGGCCTCCATGGAGTAAGTATCATCAGATTCAAAAGCTACACATTTAGACCACTTTAGAACTTGCTTAAGATTGAACATGTTTCATTCAAAACCTTCTCCCTCTTTGGATTGTGTTGTGAATGCTCTGAAAAAGAATTCCTCAGAGCTAGATGAAAGAAAATCTGGGGAAACAGCAGCCAGTAAGTTTTTTCTCCCAGCTGTTTTGTCAGTTTTAGACAACCACAGAAATTATACAGTGGATTTTGTTCCACAATCAGTAACACACGTCATGTCTGAAAATATAGACCTCTTTGGAAAGATGATTGCTTCGTGCCCTTAGGATTTGGAGATGGTGGTTAACTTTTTTTTTTTTTAACAATTATATGAACACAAGAGTGCTTTTGTGTGCCAAGACATACATGTTTTTAGGCAAACAAAAGTGGAAAATTTTAGCACATTCTGCATTAATAGAAGCAGAATTGAATTTGCCTGAGTTCTATTTATGAATGGCATTATTTATACAGCTGTGAATTGTATTGAAACATGACAATATGGGGGGAAAATCTACATTCACTGAATTATCCAGCTGTCTTCTGATTTTTTAATGCATATTCATCATAAGTTCTAAAGCACCAATTTTTTAAAATACTGAATGCTTTTAAGGAGTGTTTCAAAATTATTTCTCTTATGGTAAACTACTTTTGAAATTAAGTTTTATCTGGTGAAATGCACCATATGTGTGTGTGTGTGTGTGTGTGTGTGTGTGTGTGTGTGTTTGTCTTTTTAACAAATACTGCATATTCTCAGATCTAATCCACATTGGATCTAATCCTAAATTATTTCACTGTGTTGTTTTTATGACAGTATAGGAGTTCTGTAATTTTCTCCAAAACCAGTTCTTGGTCTCCACCACAAATCTGATCTGCTCTCAATTCTAATTAGCCTCTGATTTTTTTCGCCCTTTCAAACTGTTGATAGAGGGTGCTGTGGATTAGATTCAAAAATATACAGTACTATCCTTTCTCTCAAGACTGAAGAACTTGTTCTATACCCCTAAGTAAGGAAAGTATGTTGTTCTCTAATGCTATAATCTCTCCTAAAACTGAATGGCTATAGAGAACCTATGGCTTATTATCTCAAAATCATTCCCCGTGTCATATAAAGATTTTTCTAGTCACTCTTTTTGAAAAGGGGAAAAAGAAGCTTCAGAAAATTTTAAATCTTCTTTAAACTAGAAGGTCCAGTTAAATTCATGACAATTTTCAAGAAATCAATATTAAAATGGCATGATTTAAATCTTATTTTCTTTAACTCATTGCCAATGCTTATTTCTGTTTCACAGTATACTGAATGGTTTTCTTCAGTCTCAGGCAGTTAAAAAATGTAAACAAATATACTTTGCAACATTTAAAAGCACATAAAGTTAGCAGGAGAGGTGTCACCTGTAGGTGACTACAGGTGGCAGCAGGGAGCCTGACTTACTTATAAGCTCTACATTCCTTTTCCCCTCTTTATCAGTGTTATATTCCCATTTGCCAATAATATCAATATGCTAGAATTTCTAAACATACCATTTCCCATGCATAAATTGTTAACCTTTTACATATATTGTTTATTGGCAAAACTGACCATGAATCTATTGATTAGTAGGTTTTTGTTGTTATTGTTATTTTCCTTTGTTCTGTCCTTTAACCATTATATTCTTTCCTGACAGACATTTACCCTTATCAACTTTGTTCTAAGGCAGCTGGAGTTTTCTGTTAGATTTTATTTATTTATCCAAAAACAATTTCAAGTTTCACACTCTGTAAACCGATTTTGGTATTAGTTTCCTAAAAATAATGGAACAAATTCCCACAAATGCATTAGCTTAAAACAACACATAAATATCACATTATGTTTGAATCTACAAAACACAGCCTACAGCTGTACCACTGTGACTTCTGATCCCCTCAGATCTCAGAAGCTAAGCAGGGTTGGGCCTGATTAGTACTTGGATGGGAGACCACCAGTGAACACCAGGTGCTGTAGGTTTGGGAGAAGGACCCAGCAACCCACTCCCCAAAAACAATCCTCCATTGAAAATCCTATGAATAGCAGAGAAGCACTGACAATAGTGTTTCATTTGTTGTACAGAGGGTCGCTATGAATTGAACACAGACTCAACAGCACCTAACAACAATAAAACTGAAGTCTAACATGGCTCTTACCAGGCTAAAATCAAATTTTTGAGCAGGGCTACATTTTTTTTTAATGTTGGCTCTAGGCAGAAATTCTTTTCTGCTTTTTTTTGTTTGTTTTTGTTTGTTTGTTTGTTTGGTGAGTAGCCTCTTTTCTTCATGGTCAAAGTCAGGAATGTCACACCTAGATGACTCTTTCTTCCTTACCACAGCTCTTTCTCTGACGATAGCCAGGACAATTTCTCTGCTGTTAAAGACTCATGTAAGTAGCTACCAGAAGATCGAGGATAATCTCCAAATCTCTAGGTCCTAATTTATATCACACCTGAGAAACCCTTTGCCATGTAAGTAGCATATTCACAGGCTTTGGTGATTAGTATGTGGACATCTTTGAGAATGATTATTCTCCCTATCATAGCACTTGAAAATTCTTTTGAATCTATTTACTATGATGTGACCAATTTGTCCTGAGATCATTACAAAAAGTGGGATTTCAGACTGGTTAGATGAATTGGAAGATATTTAAAGCAAGGTGTCATTGCTGAGGCAAGAGGATAAGAAGTTCAAAGCCAGGGGCAGATTGCACAATTTGGAGAGACCCTTTCTCAAAATAAAAAATAAGAAAGGGGTTCCGGTATAGCTCAGTTGTAGAGCACTTGCTAGCATGGGCAAGGCTCTGGGTTCAACCCCCAGTACTGAAAAAATAGTAATAATTGACAGATATTTAGGCAGGATAGGAATTACAGAATTTGGAGAAATCCATTACTCTAACTATCCAAGAAAAGAACATTGTTGCTGACTTCAATACTTATAATTTTAGCTTCCAACCAGTAGCTCAATCAGTTGCAGATATACAAGTTTTGTCCCTGTATCCACAATTACTAGGATAAATGGAGAATAAAGTGATTACCTTTAAAATCAACACCCTCCTCACTGATGTCTCATGACTATTTTGCCCTGATCTTTTTAATCTTATTTTTCTGGAAATTTTACAGCATTTTATATCTGCCTATTTACTCTAATCTCTAATTTCTGATCACCATAGGTTGCTACTCTGCCTGGATGAATGATCTAAACTTAGTATCTGCATATCATCCTCTAGGCACTATCTGGATATATCCTCCACATCAGACTGCCATATAATTACAGACTCCAGCACTATTGTTATTCTTCTGATCAGATAGTGTTCCCACAAGGAAACAGACAACATTCTCATTTTAGGATAATTTAAAATATATCATTTTCAAAAACTTTTTGAACACCACAAGAGAATGTGAAATCACCCTGGGCTAGGAAAAGTAGTACTTGTCATCAAGTAGGCCAAAAGAACACGAAGGGCACATAGTTACAAGAATATACACAGTGAAAGTAAATGGAGAAAGTCATTGTGGGGAGAGCATCTAATTTCTGTGTGGGATAGAGACAACCCAAGAGGAGCTGGCAAAGAGAAGTCAGGAAAATAAAAACCCTTCCCACTGACTAAATCCTACTGAAAACCAGAAGCACATTGCCAAGGTCCACACAGATGAGACACGTGGTTTGGAAGAGCAGAGTGGGAAAAAGTGGGCACAAACTAGGAGGGACAAATGACTATAATGCAATATTTCCTCCTTCCTCACAAATTTGAAGTAGGCCAAAATCTAGTCCCATTCTTACCTGAGCTCTCTTCATTCCAATTCCTTTTCTTGATTCAGGTTGGATCTTTGTTTCTAGCACTACAGATATGATGCAAATAAGTAAATTACAAATAATCTTAGAACAAAAAATAACTTTGTGATACCTGCTCAATATAAAATATAATTGTAAACATATCTACATTTGATGTGTGACTGTTGTATATCTATGCCACCATCTACATGACTTGCCTGGTCCAGATCCACTCCTAATGGGTAGACAGAGTTCCCACATGAGGAAGAGTATCTTTAATAAAGGCATTGGAAGGATAATCCACCTAAAAGGGGAGGAGTATTCCTAACCTCGGAGGGAAAGTCTTCTGAAAAGGGAATAGTACCCCCCAAAAGAAGGTCTCTTCATGGAAAAGGATTTGGAACCCCATCTTTTCTTTTTCTTAAATTTTAATTGGTCTTTATTGTAGATTTCTGTGAAATATTAATGAAAAATATATAAATTTCTGGCTCTGTGGGCTATGCTAATTCAGATTGGAAGTTGACTAGCCTCAGGCTTTCTTGAGCAGGAAATCCCTGAATGACTTCCAACAGTGTAAACTCCTTAAACAAAAGCCTTTGTAGGACAGCTCTACAATAAGCAAAAGCACCCATTCTTCATAACAACAGACTCAAAGGGGTGACACAGGTGACAGTTAACCGCCCTAAATTCCTGCATAAAATTAAGAATAGTCAATTGTTACAGGAAATGCAGATGCTCAGGTCGTTCTGGTTTATTTCTTTGAAATAATCACAATTTGTCTCTGAGTTCCTCTTCCACTTTGATTGATTACCACCTGACACTCATGTGACAATTGATCAGGTGATTTCATCAATGCAACCAACTTCCCTGTCCTTTTCTGACCTTTCATAAAATTTAATGAATTGTAATTCTGTATAAAAAGTCTGGGTTATCTGGAAATACACGGAATAAGAACACACTGCCTCCGAGCTGCTGTGTCTGTTACCTATCACTGACTCCTCATCCGCCTTCGGGAAACCCTGGATTCTATCTAGGCTGCAGCTGGTCTGTGGCAATGACTGGCATTGAAAATGCATGGGAAATAAAGATGTTTTATTAATGTAATAGCTTCCCAAGTTCATTACTTAATATTATCATTCTTCTAACTGCCAATACACACAATACTTCTGTGGGAATTTTCACTTGCTACTGTCCATAGTTGCCCACATGTCTGTCAGTTTGCCATACTATGGGGCTTGCACCTACAAGGAAGTCCAGTTAATATGAATGTCATTCATATTTATGCACCCACCACTAACTCCACAAATGAAGATAGGAAAGATTTTTACCAGCTTCTACAATCAGAAATAGATCAAACATGCAATCAGGATGTACTGATAATTACTGATGAATGGAATGCAAAAATTAAAAACAAAGAATAAGGCTCAGTAGTCAAAAAATATGGTGTTGGTGACAGAAACATGTTGGAGATCCCATGATAGAATTTTGTCAGACCAACGAACTGTCATTGCAAATACATTTATTCCCCAACATAAACGGTGACTTCATACATGGAATTCACCATATGTAACATATAAGAACAAAATTGACTACATTTGTGGAAAGGGACAATGGTAAAGCTCAATATCAAATGTCAGAAAGAGATCAGATGCTTATCATGGATCAGTCCATCAACTATTCGGATGCAGGTTCAAAATGAAACTGAAGAAAATTAGAACAAGTATGCAAGATCAAATGTATGACCTTGAATATATCCTAGCAGAGTCCAGAGACCACCTCAAGAAGAGGTTTGATCCATTAGACACTAATGATTGAATAGCAGACAAGTTATGGCATGACATCAAAGATGAGGAAAGGAAAAGCTTATGAAAAAGATAAGAAAAAAATAAAAGACCAAAATGCATGTCAAAGAGACTCTGAACCTTGTCCTTGAATGTTGAACAGCTAAAGTAAAAGGAAGACATCATGAAGGTAAGGAACTAAACAGAAAATTTCAAAGAGCAGCTCAAGAACATGAAGTAAAACATAATAATGACATGAGCAAAGAGTTGAGAATAGAAAATCAAAAGGGAAAAACACACTCTGTTTTTCTCATGCTTAAGGAATTGAAGAAAAAATTCAAACCGCAAGTGGCAATACTGAAGGATTCTATAGGGAAAATATTAAAACATGCAAAAAAAATCAAAAGAAGATGGAAGGAATACACAGAGTCATTATACCAACGAGCATTGGTGGATGACCAACAATTTCAAGGGGTTGCTTATAATCAGGAACCAATGGTACTGAAGGAAGGAAAGGAAGCTGCCTTGAGGGCACTAGAAAAATATGAAGATCTAGGAATTGATAGAATACCAATTGAGATGTTTCAATGAATAGATGCAACACTGGAGGTGCTCTCTTATTTATGCCAAGAGATTTGGAAAATAGCTATCTGGCCAACTAATGAAGATATCCATATCTGTGCATATTTCCAAAAGAGAGGATCCAAACTAAACATGGAAACTATCAAACAATATCATTAATATCACATGAAAACCAAATTTTGCTAAAAATCATTCAAAAGTGACTATAGCAGTCTACAGACAAGAAACTGCCAGAAAATAAAGCCAGATTCAAAAGAGAGCATGGAACCAGGGATATCACTGTTGATGTCAGATGGATATTAGCCAAAAGCAGAGAATATCAGAAAGATATCTATGTTTTATCAACAATGCAGAGGCATTTGTGTGAATCATAACAAATTATGGATAACACCAGAGCACTTAATTGTACTCATGAGGAAGCTGGACATGGACCAGGAGGCAGTTATTCAAACAGAACAAGGAAAACCTGCCTCATTTAAAGTTGAGAAAGGTGTGTGTAAGGTCTGTATCCTTTCACCACACCTCTTCAGTTTCTATGCTGAGCACATAATTTGAGAAACTGGACTTTATGAAGAAGAACATGGGATCGTGATTGGAGGAAAACTCATTAATAACCTGTGTTATGCAGATGACACAACTCTACTTTCTGAAATTGAAGATTTGAGACATTTACTGATGAAGATCAATGAACACAGCCCTCAGTATGGATTGTGCCTCAACAACATGGCAAAAATCCTCACAACTGCATCACTAAGCAACTTCATGATAAATGGAGAAAAGACTGAGGTTATCCAATATTTTGGTTTACTTGTTTCTACAATCAACATGCATGGAAGCAATAGTCAAGAAATCAAAAGATGTATTGCATTGGGAAAAGCTGTTGTAAAAGAAATCTTTAAAGTGTTGAGAAGTAAAGATGTCACATTGAAGAAGAAGGTGCACCCAACTCATGCCATGGCATTTTCAGTGGCATCATATGGTTGTGAAAGCTGGACATTGAATAAGGGAAACAGGAGAGCCCAATCCCTGCAGAAGGATGTCAATGTTTGGGAGAGTGGCAGGCAGGCCAATGAAAAAAAAAAAAAAAGGAAAATCCTCAACTAGATGGATTGACAGTGTCTGAAACAATGGTCTTAAACATAAGTGAGATCATATGCCTGGCACAGATTTGGTGAGTGTTTTTTTTTTACTATACATAGGGTCACTATCAGTCGGACTTGATTCAATGGCACCTAACAACAACAACAATACACTGTCTTTAGTGGGTTGTTTCTAGCTCAGTTGGTAGAGTGTTATGCTGCACTGAAGCCCTAGGTTTGCTTACCAGCACCACAAAAATGGGAGACGGTCATGGCAATCTACTCCCAAAGTAATTCCAAAACAATCAGCCATTGAAAACTATGAATAGCAGAGAAGTACTAACATAGTGTTGTGCATAACTGAGTTCTGTTCTTGTACACAGGGTCACTATAGTCAGACTCAACTCAAGGTTCCCTAGCAACAACTGTCTCTAGTATTGTTTTGGTAAATGTATCTTTGCTTTGCCATTAAATTTATTGACATAGACTTATAAATTGCCTAGCCTAGTCTTGTCACTTGAAGGTATGAATTAAATTTAATTGAATTACTCATTGCCTATCCAGTATGTTTAACTGTTGTATTATGACTCAGTCCATGTATTATATATCAGCAAAGTTGAGTGCCATTTCTATCCAACTGCACCTTGAATTACTTAAGGATTATAACCTTTTGTTAGAGTTCTCAACCAGCAAGTAGCAGCATCTCTCAAACATGTGACAACTGAGACAGGATGGTAGAATTATGTAGCTGTTTTCCTCTTTTTTCCTTTTTCTTATTTTTTGGCAGCTCTTCACCTAATGATGAAGACTATTTTTTACACACGCTAGCTTTCTTCTTCCACTAAATTTCCCACCAACACATGACCCAAATAGATATACCTGTCAACTTCTTCAATTTCTTCTATTTATCTTGACAGATACCTCGGCACAGTATTAATTTTATGCACTTTAATATGGAGATAATTATTCTACTGCATTTTAGTGCTGCTTCTATATGTAGATGCACAAATGAATCTCAGGTATGACTGGTATGTGAAAACACACGTTGTACCCATAATGAACATCAAATTGGATTACTTTGGAATAATTATTTAAGTAAACTATTTTAAAATAAAAATATTTTCACACTCAAAACATTTAGGAATTTCTAGAGAAAAAAGAAACATTAAACTTTCCAGGCCAACTGTCTTCCATAATTGGTATAATCGGGCAAGAAACCAATAGTAATTGCTTGGAGACATAGAGCTTACAATTCTAGCAGTTTCTTTGATAATTTTTCCAAAAAGGAGAAAGATAAAAGGTTACTAATACAAGGGATGTAAGAAATATAAAACAATAAGCACAGATCAAGCATCTTTTTGGGCTGATGAGGTTGATTGATAATAACATGTATAACTGGGAGACTAATTCTTCATGCAAGTAAGTTGGGTGAAACTCAAGGTAAAATCCTCTGCCCTTACCTGTCAGGACAATGTAAATTTTGACCATTCCTTCATGCTTAAAGCACTTTCCTCATTTAATATTTCTGACACCATATTTTCCTAGTTGTGTATTTCAATGACTATACTTTTAGCCATCTTTGTGGATTATAATATAAGGCTATGTGGTACAACTTCTGGTAAAAATTCAGATTATAAATTAATGTCTGGAAATTCAGCAAGACCTCAGATTATGCTGACGTTGCTGGTAAGAGATCACACTCTGAGTAGCAAGAACCCAAAGAATCTTTACATATCAGTGTGTTTCAGAGTGAGTATATATACAAGAAACTCAATTTAAAAACAAGAAAACAGATAATTTTATTTAAATTAGGGAAAGGACTTGAAAAGACATTTCCCACAAGAAGACATTTCCTGAAAGTATACATAAAATGATCAACAGATATATTAAAAATATTTAATCTCTCTAATTTCCAGAGAAATGCAAATTAAACCCACAAAGAACCTCTCATCCTCTCATACTTGTTAGATTGGTTATTACCAAAAATATGAAAGATAAATGTTGGTATGGAAGTGGAGAAATGAGAACTCTTATATATTGTTGTTGGTAGTGCAAATTAATACATCCATATTAGAAAATATTGTGCAGAAAAAACTTAAAATAGAGTTATCCTGTGATGCACCACTCTCACTCCTGGGTATGTTCCAAAGGAATGAAATGAGTATATTGAAATATATGCACCCCCATGTTCACTGCAGTATTATTCACAATTGCCATGCTATAGAAACAATCTAACTGTTCTTTAATGAATAAATGAATTTTTAAAATATGACAAAATTGTGCCTGACTCATGCCATGGTATTTCCAGCCACGCCATATGGTAGTGAAAGCCAGATTTTGAATATGGGAGATGGGAAGAATTGATGATTTTGAATTATGATACTGGAGACAAATATTGAACATACCATGGACTGCCCAAAGAATCAAGAGATCTGTTCCAGAGGAAGTGCAACAAAGTGTTCCTTGAAAGCAAGGATGGCTACATTGTGTCTCATATATTTTGGATATGTAGTCAGGGAGGAACAATCCCTGGGGAAAGAAAGACATCATGTTTGGGAGCATGACAGGTCAATGAAAAAAAGGAAAATCCTCAACTAGATGGATTGACACACTGTCTGCAACAATGGGCTTAAACATAAAATAGATTGTGTGCCTGCTACACAGGCAAGGAGTGTATCATTCTGTTGTACAGAGAGTCGCTATGAGTTAGAACTAACTTGACGGCACCTAACAACAACAGCAATCCAAAATTATATATTTTATCTTTTAATTTATCTTCTGAGCAGACAGAGGTAAGTACTCAGGTCCAAGTCTGAGCCTTTGCACACAAGGTGCCCCACCTAAAATTTTATTTGTACTTTTCATGTGTGTTATATCTTGTTCCTTGTGGTTGCATGTAGATTGCATGATGTACAAGACCTTTTCTTCCAATGTGTCACAACTGTTTAAAATAAAACTTAAAAATCTTGAGCTGGGAGTGGTGGCGCATGCCTGTAATCCCAGTAGCTGGAGGGGCGGAGGCAGGAGGATTGCAAGTTCAAGACCAGAGGCAGTCTGTGAAAATTATCAAGACCCTGTCTCAAAAAGTTTTAAATAAATGGGCTGAGGGTGGAGCTCAGTGGTCCAACACTTGCACAGCATGCAAGTGTGAGGCCCTGGGTTCAACCCCCAGTACCACTAAAAAAATAATAATAATAAAATAAATAAATAAATAAATAAATAAATAAATAAAATTTAAAAATCCTCATGAGAGTTTAGAGTGATCAAGGAACTACTTTAGTATTTTAATAAAACAACACGAAGTCTTCATAATTCAATGCACTTTTATTTTCTTGTAGCTGTAGCAATAATAATTAATCCTTTGTTTAATAGAATAGTTATTATGAATTCACACATTCAGTTGTTCCTAGGATGATGGCAAGCCCTGTATAAATTCAAGTTGTAAAGCTTGCTTTCAAATGGTTCCTTTGAGTTATTTATACTATTCACTTGAGGCTTAAGTTCCCTTAGAGGCTTAAGGGGAAAATATTGTTTACTCTCTTGCCTCAAAGTTACTATCCACAAATGTGTTATACCTTCCCTTAGCACACTGTCTCTCTGAGAGAATCTGTAAATCTTTCAATTCCCAGGAGAATATAGTATTCTCTTCTGAGTTGGTTATCATTCAGGCATGGGTATTTGCTTAGGTCCTAATTGGGAACGCTCAAATTAACACTTAATAAATTCCTTCTTTCATTCACTCAATAACTCTTTCACAAATATTTTATTGTTGTTGTTGTTGTTAGGTGCTGTCAAGTCTGGTCTGACTCACTGTGACCCTATGTAAAACAGAATGAAACACTCCAATTCTATACCAGGCACACAATCTTATTTATGTTTAACCCTATTGTTGCAGACACTGTGTCAACTCATCTAGTTGAGGGTTTTCCTTTTTTGCATTGACCTGCCACGCTCCCAAAGATGACGTCCTTCTCTAGGGATTGATCTCCCCGACTATATGTCCAAAATAGGTAAGATGCAGTCTAGCCATTCTTGCTTCCACAGAGCACTCCAGTTGCACTTCTAGGACAGATCTCATGGTTCTACTGGCAGTCCACAGTCTTTCAATATTTGCCTCCAACACCATAATTCAAAAGCATCAATTCTTCTCCTGTCTCCCTTATTTAATGTCTGGCTTTCACAACCATATTATGCAATTGATAATAGCATGGCATGAGTCAGGAACACCTTCATCTTTATGGTGACATCTTTACTTTTCAATACTTTAAGGGGGTCTTTTGCCATAGTTTTTCCCAATGCAATGCATCTTTTGTGATTTCTTGACTACTGCTTAGGGAATTAAAAATTGAGACTTCCCAGATGATTCCTGCTCTTATAGTCTGTTGTGGAGGAGAGTTATTGAAGACATAATTATTTAAATAATTATTTCAGTATGTGGAATGAAACTTGATTTGAGTTCCTGAGAAAACATACATTTATTTATTTATTTATTTATTTATTTATCTATCTATCTTTTTGAGACAGGGTCTCTCTATATAGCTCAGGTTGTCCTCAAACTCACTATGCAGTCCAGGCTTGCCTTGAAATCAGAATGCTCCTGCCTCAGGATCCCAAGTGCTGGAATTATATGTGTGAGCCACCATATCCAACAATTCTTTTTTTCCCAGTACTAGGGACTGAACCCAGAGTTTTGCACATGATAGGAAAGAGTTCTACCAATGAGCGATATTCCCAGCTGAAAATGGAAATATAAATACAGAAATAACAGCAGTTGGGGAAGATTTAGCTGAATAAGAACACAGAGGAAAAGAATAATAAAGTAACTTTCAATAAAAAAATATATACATATCATTATAATATTTGATTTTGTACTCTCAGACTGCCCTTTGAAATCGTCAATTTAGTTCTTTTCCTCCATAATGTCTTCCTTTTACTTTAGCTGCTCATCATTCAATGGCAAGTATCAGAGTCTCCTTTGGCCTGAAACTTGGTTTTTCTTTTTTTCCTGTCCTTTTAATAACATTTTGCTTTCCTTATGAAATGATTTTTTTGATTTTCTGCCACAACTCATTTGGTCTTCCATTATTAATGTCTAACACATCAAACCTGTTCTTGAGGTGGTCTATGAAATCAGGTGGGATACATTCAAGGTCATGTCATGGCTCCCAACACTTGTTATTTTCTTCAGTTTCAATTTGAATCTGCACATGAACAGATGACAGTTTGATCCACAGTTAGCAACTGGTCTTGTTCTGACTTTTGATATTAAGATTTTCCATCATCTCTTTACACATCTCTTTCCATCCACATTAAGCTTTTCCATCATCTCTTCCCATCATCTCTTTCCTGTATGGTGCTAGAGAAGAATACTGAATATACCATGGACTGCCAAAAGAACCAACAGATCTGTCCTGGAATAAGTGCTACCATAGTGCTCCTTGGAAGCAAGGATAGCTGGTCTGTGTCTTACTTATTTTGGACACATTGTTAGGAAGGATCATTCCCCAGAGAATAACATCATGTTTCCCAGAGTGGCAGGTCAACCCCAAAACGAGAGACCCTAAACTAGATGAACTGACACAGTGTCTGCAGCAAAGGGCTTAAACACAAAAACAATCATGTGCCTGGCACAGAATCAGAGTATTTCTTTCTGTTGTACATAAGGTTGCTAAGAGTCATATCAAATTTGACAGCACCTAACAACAACAACAACAACTATATAACTATATATATATAGTTATATATAATTATATAAGTATATAACTATATATAGTTATATATATATAATTATATAAGTATATAACTATATATAGTTATATATAATTATATAACAATATAACTATATATAGTTATTAATTATTTATATAGAGTTATATATATAACTCTATATAAATAACTATATATAGTTATATATAGTTATATATAGTTACATATATTTATATATATATTTATATATAACTATATATAGTTTTATATATGTACATATACATACACACACATATGCACACATACGTGTGTGTGTGTGTGTGTGTGTGTGTGTGTGTGTGTCCCACATGTCTTTCAGCTTATGCTGTGGGGGCTTGTGTGTTATGATGCTGAAAGCTATGCCACGGGTATTTAAGATACCAGCAGGGTCATTCGTGATGAGCAGGTTTCATTGAGCTTCCAGACTTAGACAGACTAGGAAGAAAGGAACTGGCGGCCCACTCCCAAAACAATTAGCCATTGTAAACCTTATGAATAGCAGAGAAATATTGTCAAATATAGTACCAGAAAATGATACCCCTAGAATGGAAGACATTCAAAAGACTTCTGGGGAAGTGTTGCCTTTTCAAAGTAGAGTCAACCTTGATAACTGGAATGGAGTAAAGCCCCTGAGACCTCCTTTTGCTGATGTGGCATGACTCAAAATGAGAAGAAACAGTGGTTGCAACAATAGATACAATCATAAAATGATAGTATGTATGGCATAGTTTTGAGTAGTGTATTATTCTGTTGTACACAGCATCATTATGAGTCAGATCTGACTTGATGACAACTAACACACACACACACACACACACACACACACACACACACATATCCCAATACATGTGCATCCTATATAATACATTATATATTTACATATAAAATACATAGTCGAGATAGATAATATCTATATGTTTTGTAGAGAGTGAAGAAGTGATCAGCTATGAGCAGATGTTGATAAAGATTAAGGAATTAAAAAATAAGAAGAGAATTCTAGTAATAAAGATATAATAAATATAAATTCTTAACCAACACTTTCCTTAGTCAATCTATAAACTCATTACCAGAGAGTACAATCAAACTAGCTGAGCAATAATTACTCATTAGTAATTAACACAATTTTCTTCCTAATATTTGTATGCATTCACTCCTTTTTCTCTCAGAAATACCCAGGTGAGAGCAGACATTCTAATTCTCCAATTTCAAGTAAGTTTTGGGAGTTAGCAGCACAGAAGCTACAAATAAATCATAATGACTGAGCCCCTCTTTCTCTTTTTTAATCTCTTTCTGAACTTAACAACTCCCATCCTTGCTATTCCATATTCAGTAGGCTTCAACAGGCCCTTCTTCCCCACTCCCATCTCTACTTCCACATATATCAGTTTTGATCCCTGATATACTTATATGGTTTGTGGAAAAGTGTTACACAGTAATTTGAAATTGGAGAAAATTATTTAACATCTGTGCTTCACTTTCTACTTCCATAGCTGAAAAATTTGATGTTGCAATATTTATCCAATACTGAACAGAAGTGGCATAAAAATTTATTCATGTTGGTAAGGAACATTGAGATTCAGGGTACAGCAGAAGTATAAAATTCTCTGATTATTCTCTGACAGTCCGGTCAAACTCTATAAATAATATGGTCAGACCCTGAGAACCATATTATGGTCTATAATGACTTGCAGGTGAGCCTTAGTCGAGAGACTTGGAGCTCTCATTCTAACGTGTCATGTCATTGAGGCTGTGTAAATGTCATCATGAACATTTTGTGGTAGTAGCTTTTCAACTCCATAACTCTGAAAACTAAGATTTTACTTTTCCAACACCAATGAGAACATAGTGTGGTGAAGACATAAACTCCATTTAGTAGTAAAATTTGATTAAGTGGCTTTGGAGGTTGCAGATTAAATTTTCTTGTATGCTATTGTTAGGCAAGGAAGAAAACCACCACATAGGAGAGTAACTTTTATAAAAATGTGCACCCAATGGGATCACAACCATCAAAAACATTATTGTTAATATGCACAGTTATGTGGTGAAAATAGAAACTGAAACTAGTGTCTTAAATATTTTTACAGTGCTCAGTGGATTTGGCGGACACTGAGCAATCAATTACTAGCCCCCTCTCTCTTCATTCTTCTTTGTTCTTCTACACACTTAGGCAACTAAATACATATAACTGCTTTTCCAAATGTTGCCTCTCTCCATGCCACAAAACCTGTATAGTCTTATCAAACTAACAATGGCTAAAGTTGGTTATAGCAACACAAATATTATACAAACCTAAAACTTTTATAGACATTAAGCACGACTTTGTAAATATGCTATTTGTATTCAATGTTAAATCCTTGAGTCAACTATACTTGACATGAAAAAATAATTAAGTCCCTAAATTTGTGTCCTGGAGACTATTTGTTTGTTTGTTTTTCAATACTGAGGGTTGAACCTAGGGCTTTGCACATGCCAGGCCAAGTGCTCTACCCCTGAGTTGCAACCTCAGCCCTCTTTTTATTTTTATTTTTTATTTTTCAGACAGAATCTTATTAAGTTGATAGCCTGTCTCTGGCCTTGAAGTGGTAATAGCTCTGAAGTGAATCTAGCTCTGAAAATAAAACCTAAATACAGCTTCATATCCCTACCCCTTCCCTTTTTCTCTCTGTGTCTAGTTAAAAATTCCTGCCCTGAGAACTATTTTATCTTCATCCTTCCCTTTACCCACTCCCGACTACATATCAAGACCAACTCTGAGGAAACTGCTAAAACTGCAGTGTATGAGGGTTAGGTGAACCAAGGGTAATAATTTCCTCTTGGATAGATCTATCAGGTATTGAGAGAATTCAGAGGAAATCCTCATTTCTCTTTTTTGGGCAGCTCTTTCAGAGATGATGAAAAACTTCGACCTTACAATGGAATAAACTTCTTCCAGTTTGCCTATAGTAAATGAATGCTTTCTCCTCCAAATGTTTCTATTCACGAGAATATGAGTTCTGAGTAGGCTCTCTGCTTTATTTACTGCCACGTCCTCAGAACATAAAAAAAGCATTTAAAAGTCCTTACAAGTATCTGTTGAATGAGGTAATAAACCTTTGTTGTTGTTGTTGTTGTTAGGTGCCGTCAAGTCGAGTCCGACTCATAGCGACCCTATGTACAGCAGATCAAAACACTTGCCGATTCTGTGCCAGGCAAACCATCTTATTTATGTTTAAGCCCATTGTTGCAGACACTGTGTTAATCCATCCTTTAGTGTAACGTTTCTACGTCAAGTCTATCTTGAATCTCCTGGCTCTTATGATATACTCAGCTTCCCATTTCCGTGTCATTTTAACACCCCTTTCCCTCAAAAACAAAAACAAAAACAAAAACAGATATATGCACATACCAGAAAGCAAAAAACAATGTACCCATTTTATAGATTCCTTATCATATTAGCAGCTTTCGTCACTAACATATGTGTGTTTGGGTTACTCATTTAAATTTGGGTTTTGAGTAATTAATTCACTTTTTGGTAAGTTGATTCACAAGCCATTATTGAGCTCTGGTCATGTATAAGAAATTATGCTTTTACAGTAGACACAGATTTAAACAAACCACAATACTTGTCCAATATGTATTTTTACACGTGATGTAAAGAAACACACTTAAGTCACAATTCAGTCTGTCATATTCAACATCAAAGGAATATAAAAATGTGTATTTAATCAACATTGAATGGTAGTTCAAAATTGTTGTTAGGTGCCATTGAGTCAGTATCCGACTCATAGCGACTCTATGTACAACAGGCAAAACACTGTTGTCAGTGCTTCTCTGGTATTCACAGGGTTTTCAATGGCAGATTATTTTTTTGGTAGTGTGTTGCTTGGTCCTTCTTAAGGATGGAAAATCTCCCATCCAAGTATTAACCAGGTCCAACCCTGCTTAGCTTCCAAGATCTGAAGGGATCAGATGTCACAGTGGTATGGCCACAGGCAGTTTAAAATGGTATAGTTTTACTTTTGACTCAACATTAATAATACTTAATGAACATTTAGAAGTCAAACAATTGTTGAAAAAAACATTTACTTTAAAACAATGGGCTAGTTAGTATATACAAACAAATTCACACTTCAAAATGAAACATCTGTTCACTTCATGAATAACTCTGAGGGGGTATTTAATTCTTCTTCCTCTTCTCCTCCTCCTCTTTTTCCTTCTTTTTTGATAGAGTCTCACTATGTTGTCCAAGCTGAACTCCTAAGCTCAAACGAACCTCTTTTCTCCCTAGTAAATGGGACTGCAGGCATGCACCTTTGTGCCATCCTAATTTATATTCTAAGTGAAAAAATATCACATTTATAAAATTTAAGACAAAAATTTCAAAACTAAGTTGTGAGCTTTAATCTGTGTTGTTGTCCTTGTTAGGTGCCATCAAGTTGCGTCCGACTCATAGCGATCCTATGTACAGCTGATCAAAACAATTCTCAATTCTGTGCCAGGCATACGATCTTACCTATATTTAAGCCCATTGTTGCAGACACTGTGTCAATCCATCTGGTGGACGGTTTTCCTTTTTTTCGTTGGCCTGCCACTCTCCCAAACATGATGTCTTTCTCCAGGCACTGATCTCTCCTGACTACACGTCCAAAATATGTAAGATGCAGTTTAGCCATTCTTGCTTCCCAGGAGCACTCTGGTTGTACTTCTTCCAGGACAGATCTGTTGGTTCTTTTGGCAGTCCATGATATATTCAATAGAAGTCTCCAGCACCACAATTCAAAAGCATCAATTCTTCTTCTGTCTCCCTTGTTCACTGTCCAGCTTTCACAACCATATGATGCCACTGAAAATACCATGGCATGAGTCAGATGCACCTTCGTCTTCAATGTGACATCTTTGCTTTTCAATACTCTAAAGAGATCTTTTGCCACAGCTTTTCCTAGAGCAATGCGTCGTTTGATTTCTTGACTGCTGCTTCCATGGGTGTTGATTATAGAGCCAAGCAAAGCAAAATCTTGGACAACCTCAATCTTTTCTCCATTTATTGTGAAGTTGCATACTGGCCCAGTCATAAGGATTTTTTGCTTTGTTGATGTTTAGTCACAGCCCATATTGAAGGCTGTGATCTTTGATCTTCATCAGTAAAGGTTTTAAATCTTCTTCACTTTCAGCAAGCAGAGTTGTGTCATCTGCATAACGCAGGTTGTTAATGAGTCTTCCTCCAATCCTGATGCTGTGTTCTTCCCCATTAAGTCTAGCTTCTGGGATTATTTCCTCAGAGTAGAAATTGAAGAGATATGGTGAAAGTATATAGCCCTGACGCACACCTTTTTCAGCTTTAAACCAGGGTGTGTTTCCTTGTAATATCTGATGTTCTGGTATTCCCATTTTCTGAAGGGTTATCCATAATTTGTTATGATCCACACAGTCAAATGCCTTTGCATAGTTGATAAAACATAGATAGACATCTTTCTGATATTCTTCTGCACAACAGTATTTTATTTACTCATGACTTAATTTTAAAGATACATTTTTATGGTAACTTTGCTTGTAAAGATATAAAACATTTAAATGTTTACTTAAAAAACACAGCAAGTTAATGAATTTATGAGGAAATCAGTGTTAATTAAAATAATTTCTTTGATTAAAAAGCATAATCTGCATTGTCATACATTTAATAATTTATAACATGGGTACTAGAGACGTAAATGTTTTCATTCTCTAGATATATTGCTACTAAAGATTAAAGTAACAATGCAAAGTTACAGTGAAATAATCATCAAAAATAAAGTTGAAGGAAATTATAAGGAAAGAATATTTTGATGAATTAGAGGTTTTATTTCCTTTTCAGAAGTATGGCATTATTAGTTATTATATGGCTGACTGAGACTAGTTATCAGGAAGATTTTTACAAGCTGATAATCAAAAACTATCATTGAGTCACAGGAAATGCACAACATAAAACTATATTTCAAACATGTGTAGTATATTTTAAGGGGATATATTACAGATCATGCCTTGGGACTAAATAAACTAAATACTAGAAGCCTTCTCTATATTCTCAGACACTTTGACATATGATTATTACCTCATTTGCCTGTAAGGTAGAAGTAGAGGTTTAGGGGGACCCTTGAATCATGTAATAATAAGTCATTTGCCACTTTGGGGGTTACCAAAATAACATGAATGGTCTCCTATTTTCCAATTAGATCAGAGACCTTTTGCTATTTTCAAAATTTTAGGTAAAAAGTCCCTGCCTTTATAATGTGAATGTATACATTTAGATTTCCTGGCAAACAATGGGCTAAAATATGTGAGGACATTCATTAAACCGCTGGTCATAATCCTAAAGTGACCCATTCTAAAGAAGCTTTTATCAAGATATTTTTAACAGAGGTCATTTTCTGATTACCACTGACTTTCAAGGTCCTAGATCATCACTGAACTCCTGATAACTTGAGGGCAGATGTTGTGTCCTACATGAGTTCGTTAACCAAAGCTGCACTGCCTTCTCTACTGGGTGCCCAACCACACCCTTCTCTCTTGCCTCTCCTTCAGAGAACTACAATTGCCCTGCGTACTAGCAGGACTGCTCAACCAAAACTGATTTCTCTCACAATGGAAAATCAGAAAACAAAGTCTATCAGCTTGCCAAGATCAAAATAATTTTCTCTAATGGTTAAACCATAAAATTTCACAGATGTGTGCATCTCACTTTAGGCTTTACCTCACAGAGCTCTAAGAAAAGAGTCAAATAGAGAATGATAATCTCCTCCCATCTACTTCCTCTTGCCTCCAAACCACACACAGGAGCACGCAAGCATTCGTGTGTGCCTATGGCACACACACACTCACACTCTCTCACACTCACAGATTTCCCTTAATTTCTGCCACTATGCTATTCTTCAGCAATATTTTCCTTGCTCCTAAGCCAGTTCTATCCCATAGGTTCTAACTATGGAGAGAAAAAATTTCCTGATAAACTAGTTCAAAGTATATCTTAACATTACTTAATGTTAATCATATTTTAACTTCAAAAGAATATCCAAAATAAAAGTAGTTAAATATTCACATTTAATAAGATCACCAACATTGAACATTCATTTCCTAAAAAATTCCTACCAAATGCTCGCTCTGTCTAAACATTGAAAGACACTTGATACAACACTGAACTAAAAAAGATACATTCATTGTCCCTAGGAAGCTTATAGTTTAGGATGGGGTTTGGAAGTGCATCACTGATCACCCCACTACAAAGGGGACAAAAGCTCCAACAGAGTGTTTTTATGGAACTCTTTGGCTGAGTCAGAGAGTATCTGGAAGTCCAGCCTAAATGAGGAGACTGAGCTGAAATCTGAAGAAATAATAGTTAAGTGGATAAAAATATCCACAGCTCATAAACTTGAGAAAAGGTGTTTATGGTGGAGTGCAGAATATGGGAGAGTTTGTATATGAGATCAGAGACCAGATCATGCAAAGCCTCTGTAGGTATGTGCTCATATCAGTTCATCATCCAAACCAAGGCACTTTTGAAAATGAAATGTGTTCCTACTTATAGTAACAGGCATAGTGTGAAGTGTACCAAGTAACTAGAGACCTGCTGTCATCCTTGTCGTAGGTCATGGAGCTCAGTTTTTTTGTTTTTTGTTTTTTTTTTTTTAGCTGAAAGGAAAGAGGTTGGAACTTGCATGATACTCTAGCTGCATTTTAGGGAATGGATAATACGGGGATTATTGTAGCATCTATGTAAAATATAATCATGGTTTATCCTTGGTGAGGTGATTGAAGGTTGTTAGAAATGGGAGTGAGGAAGAAAATGTAAAAAAAGATAACTCCTAGGCTCTTTTCTTATGATTGGATAGATGATCACGAAACATATTAAGTAGAGACAGAAAAGCACCAGCTTTGGGATGGCATCATGGGTCAGAAGAGGATGCTTAGATCTACTTATGGTCATACAGAGTTTAGAATGCCTCTGAGAGAAGAAATCATGTAAAATGAGTTAAAAATAAAAAGTGTTTCACAGATGAGGAATCAGAGCTGGAGATATAAATCTGTGAGTCATTTGCATATCAATGGTAAATGAAGGCATGCTCATAGATACTTCCAAGAGAGTTTAAATGGAAGAAGAGAGAAGAAATAACAAAGTACTCAGATTCAGAATGGATGGTACAGGAGAATAAAACTCCAAGGAGGCTGCCTGCAAGGTACAGGAGAACTGGCAGAGGATGGTCCTATAGAAACAAAGGCCAGAAGGTGGTTTAGAAAGGAAATGGCAGTGATCATGAATGACATAGATCAAGTAAGATCTTAATTAATTCTCTGGCGATCCTAGTGTAAGTCACACAAACTCCATTTGTCTCAGTTTTCTCATTTGTAAAATGGGAGTAAGTGTACTACTTTCCTCAAAGGACTGCCTTCAGCAATGCTTTTGAAAATGTGAGGACACTTGGGAGGTCAAACCACTTCATAATAGTGGTGTGACACTGTCTTTCTAGCTGGGTCAGCTTGCACAAACCAAGGTGGCAGTAGAAAATATATTATTGTCATTGTAGTCTCTACAATTCGTTTGCAACTTGAAAATAGCCACTTTCCTCCAAGAACCATTCTGAAGAATCATTTTGTAAAAAGCAAAAAAATATAAATTTCTTGACATCTTTACACTTCATATTGTATAAAGAAATGTCTAAACTCTGCTAAGAATTGCATTCCTTAGTGAAGCAACAATTCCAAAATAACGAAGGTATAACGTTCCAAAATCCCACACTGGTAAAAATATCTATTCAATGTGCAAAATCTTCCAATAGATTCAAATGTAACAGTCTATGAAAAAGTTATTGATCAGATTTCAGACTTAACATTAGAAATAAACTTTAGGTTTTTTTTTTTTTAAAGAAACAATCCTCCTTTTCCTAACTAGATATCTAAATGAGGATGCTTCTTCATATGCTTCCTGCAAAGCACTGTATAAGAGATTGGATGCAAAAGAACATATAGGAGTCTAGCTGTGTGCTATTAAACTATACATTAAAAGTGATTTGAAAAATATTAAACAATACTACTGTTCACCACATTGCCTTTGTATTAGAAAATATTTTTATTTTTCATTAAAAGTATTATTTATGTTAACATGTAATGGCTTTATCAGATTGTTGCTAAATTAGTAAAATATATTTTAAACTGTCTTAATTTAATTTTCTAACATGAAAAATCTCAATAATGATCAAAAGGTCTACATAAAATCTCATTGAGATGTTCAATAATTTTAAGAGTATAAAGGATCCCTGGTATGAAGAAGCCTGAAATGTGATGCATTTGATTACTAAATAAGTTGATTCTGTTGACTTGTGAGTTAGTTTCTGCACTTAGAACCTTGCTTCAAAATTGAATGTATGTTGATAAATAGAGATAGGTAGAGAAATAGATAATAGAGAAATACACAGTAGGTAGGTAAGTTGCACAGGGGGTAGATAGGTAAGTAGATAGAGGATAGATAGATGATGGATAGATAGGTAGGCAGATAGGCAGGCAGAGAGAGAGGTAGCAACCTAATTTTCAGTTGAACTGCTAAAGTATTGTGAAGGAACATTGAGGATGGTGACCAGGCTCGCGTATTCAGACAAAAGGATATTTTGGGAAAACAAACACCATCTAAGGACAAAGTGATTTTCTTCCTCCTCTAGATTTTAGTATAAAGTAATACTGATGTGTTATCCTGAAATGATGTAGATATATCTTGATGCATTTTGTAAAGGGAAAACAAGAGAAAATAGTCAGTGAAAGAAAAGCCAAAGTCTTGATAGGGCAATGTGATAGAAATAGAAGATAAGAATTCCACCAGATAACTTAGTGTTTCCTAGAAGGAAAAACACTCTGAAAAACAGAACTCAGCCACGTTATTTTAAATAAATTCTGCTAATCTGATTTTCTTTGTGAAAGAAATTGGCTTCTTCTCTTTATCTTTGCAGCATCTTGGAATGTGTCTGTTATTTACAACTATAAAGTAAGTCACATAGACAAAAAAAGCCTTTTGTCATATCTTTGAGTCAAGAACTGCTTCCTTTCACATGGAAATTCGTGAATAGATCTCAAAGAAATTTGAAATTCTGTGAAAAGAAGATATCTCACTGCATGACTTATCTATATTATATGGCAGGCACTCAGAGGTAGTTAGAGCATGTTTGTCTAGAGCCACACAGGGGACAATGGTGCTTGTTGTTGTTGTTGTTGTTGTTGTTAGGTGCCGTCGAGTTGGTATCCGACTCATAGGGACCCTCATAGGGTTTTCAATGGCTAAGTGCTTCGGGATTGTCTTGGGAGTGGATTGCCAGGCCCTTCTCCCATTTTTGCGGTGCTGGGAATTGAACTCGGGGCCTCAGAGACTGCAATGCAGCGCTCTACCCACTGAGTTAAATCCCAGCTAGACGTGTCATTATCACTCCTAAATTATTTTCCCTGATTCTAATGTTTCTTACCTTAGGCTTCATCATCCTATAGAAGGTTCACTGATGGTCTATGGACAGGATTTGTACAATGCAATCTATGCAACTTAGTGAGACCCTGTCTCAAAATAAAAAAATAAAAAAATAAAAAGGAGGCTGGGGTTACAGATCCCTGGTGGAGCAATTATCTAGAACGTGTGAGGCCCTAGATTCAACCCTCAAGTACTACAAATAAATAAATGAATAAATAAATAAATTTAAATTTTGTATCTGGTAGCCTGGAACTTTAACGTCTCCATGTCTTTAATGAGTAGGAGTGAAGAAAAGAAAAGAACAGTGGTCCTAATCTTCTGTGCAGAAGGGTGAATGGTTCTTTGAGAATCTGAAGAAAGCTATGGACACTGACCTCCAAAATTCATGCAAGGGCACAGTTATCTTACATATAATTTTAAAAGACTAAAAATTCTAAAGACTACCCATGAACCTTCCAATGGATGATGAATACCAAGCAAAGAAATGTTAGAAGAAGGGAAAATAATTTAGAAGCAAAAATGACATCTCTCGTAGCATTCTGCCTGCAGCCATACCGCTGTGGCATCTGATCCTGTCAGATCTTAGAAGCTAAGCAAGATCAGACCTGGTTAGTATTTGGATGGGAGACTGCCTGGGAACATCAGGTGCTATAGGCTGGAGAGAAGGACCCAGCAACCCACTCCCCAAAAAACAATCCTCCATTGAAAACCCTGTGAATAGCACAGAAGCACTGACTGTAGTGTTTCACCTGTTTGTTGTACATTGGGTCACTATGAGTCAGACACCAATTTGACAGCACCTAACAACAACAAGTAACATTCTAGATTAACAGTCTATTTGTAATCATGGGAAAAAGCTTTTATTTGGGCAAGTTCTCATACTTCCCAAATGTAAGAATTAAAATCTAGAGCTGTTAAAAGTCTTTCTCAGAGTTACAGATCAATCAACAAACTGATGCTTCTCACATCCTAAACATTTTCTTCCAGCTCTCCTTAAAATAGAGTTATGTCTGCTTAATGTGTATTGCAAATTATTGGACTCTCAATCTGGGAACATACAATGTCAAATTGAAAGACTGTATGTAAAGCAGGGGACTCTTTCATCCCAGGGAATAAGGAATATACCTGTAGAAAAAGTGTTTTCAGCATATAACTAAACAGCAACATTTTCACAATAAATTATAAGAAATAACATCTTAATAATCACGTATACACAGTGGAAGTGTATGTTTAGATCAGTCATTGACAATTATAATCATTTGATAACTACAAAATGATCTTGTATAAAGATAAAGTCACAGAAGAAAAACAGTACCATATAAAAGAGGTGTGTGAGGACAATTTGCCCAAGGGACTATTTACAAACATGTGGGTAATGTAATAGCAAGCCAAGAACAATTGGTGTAGAGTCCCAGGGACTGCATCATGGGGAGTCATTGCACCTAGGACTGTAGGAACGGCCACTGTATAAAGGAATGCAGTAGGGTGAGACTTGTGGAGCAAATGTCCTAACCTTCTTCTCCTCCCACTTACCAGTCTCCTGCCAATGCTTTTCTTGGCCAAATCAGAACCTAGAGGGCAAGTGTATCTACTGAGGAAGTTCAAAATCACAATTTTGGGTCCTCTTAAGCATTAATAATCCACAGTCATTTCTTGGCACCCATCAAATATGGTGCACAAGACCTTATGCTTCCAGACATCACAACTCCAAGCAGAGCCACTGAAAAGAGGGAAAAATTTACTCCATATAAAATTTACACTAAAGCTGTGTTAGTATTCAGCCTTACCACTGTGGCATCTGATCTCATCAGATATTGGAAGCGAAACAGGGTTGGGCTTGATTAGTAACTGGATGGGAAAATGCCTGGGAGCACTATGTTCTACAGGGTTGGGAGAAGGACCTGGCAACTCACTCCCAAAAAACAATCAGCCATTGACAACCCTATGAATAACAGAGAAGCACTAACAATACTGTTTCTCCTATTGTACATAGGGTCACTATGAGTAGGACAATGACTCAATGGCACCTAACAAGACAATAATGCTATGTTAGAAAATCTCCTTAAGTTTATGTGTGTTGAAGGAAGTAAGGATCTCATGCTGTGTTTCAAAATTTGTATTCACTAGGCAGTCCTAGCAGACCAAAACTTGCTTGCTAAAAGAGCTGAAACATGAAGGAATAATATTCAGCAATATAGTGTCCCACAATGCATTCTGGATGATAAAACTGATGATTAAAGAAAGGGAGAAAGTTCCACCCTCAAGATTATGTTGGTGATTTCTCAAAGAGACCACATAGTTACTGATCTGTGGCCTATTAAAATAACTTTCTACTAAGGATGCTGAGAGTTCAAGACTAATAAGAGAAAGCCTATGGAGACAACCAACAGGTCTATAATACCCAGTTCTGATATTAGGAAAGTATCTGTCTAAAAAGTGCTCAAAGACTAAAGGCAACCAGGAATGCTTAAGTTAAAAGGTGCAATGTAAGAAGTCATCAGGATCTGAGCTGGGGCTAGAAAAATCTGTAAGTCTCTAGGGCATTGCTTATATCTATCTCCTTCTTATCCTCAACTCTTTTAAGGACCATAGTAAGCTAGAAGGACAATGTCATCATCACTATTTAAATATCTCTTGCAAAAGACAAAAGTTCAAATGTTTCATAAGAAAAAGAAAAACAGTATTAGCCTATCAGTAATTTGAAAACTCACATAGTAAAGTTGACCTTCAGATTACTCATAGTAAGAGATGTATGAAAGAAGATGAACTTTCATTTCACTTTGTAGCCCCAATCTTAGTCACAATACATTTTGATATTCAAAGTGAAGTGTAATCTCTCATTGTTATCTCACTCTAAACTTGAATGGTCTCAATAAAGTGTGCAGGCAGGCGCTTAACATTGTTTATTTTTTAAATAAACATTGTTTATTTTTTAAAAATATTTTTCCTCACAGGACTAAAATATCTCCTCTAATGGGATCAAGTTTCCTGATATGATTTCTTCTGGCCTTCTCTATACCACATGTTCAGAATCAATGGGAATCAATTCATCACACGAGCTGTGTTCTCATTATGTATAATGCACTATAGTTTGGACAGCATGGATAACTGAGATTATTCTAATTTAGTGGAGTATTGCCATGGCCATTTTTAACCATATTGTCTGACAAGGCCAATAAATGGCTATGTGGATACATGTAAGGTGAAACTGAAGATAGAGACCAGGCCTAGGGTGGGGCTGTTCAATCAAGTGAATTTTTAATACAAAGACTATTTTTCATAGTAAACAGAGTTATTTACAAGAAAATGTAGGAGAGAATGTTGACTTTTACCCTAATTTCCCCTATTTTTTCATAGTATATATAAATTATACAAAATAAAAGTTTTGAAAATGGGGGAATTCCAATGTAAGATGTCCCACTGGAGTCAGCCTCCATGTTATGCAGTAAAATAAAAGAGTAAGAATAAGAAGGTAGGGATTCTATTCCAAAGAGAGGAAGACTAGAAAAGCATAAAATCACAAAGATTATAAGATGCTCTCAGAGTGCAGAATGGAGCTGCAGCTAGTGGTCAGGAGACATCTCAAGCCATAGTTCCCTGATGAGGAACCAAAGCCCTCATCTGAACAGGTAAGGTGGACAACCCCAGAAGGCAGGCCAGACTGGCAGTCTCACAGGAAAAGCACACAGTCCTTGAGGTCCTTAGATCCATTCTTGGAATGGAGTGAGACAGTGGCTTTTCCTGCCTGGAGGAGGAGGTCGGCATTGAGAAAGAGATTCATTTTGTCACAGTCCATATCTCAGAGTGCTATGACCAAAATTTATCCGGAAAGGGAACCTCCTGTGTGAGATTGAGCTACTTTGGGGACCTAAAACCCAAGAATAATCACTGATTAGGGACACAAGAGATAACTTGCCACAACCCCAGGGGGTAGCATAGCTGCAGCTGGAAGTTACAGAGAGGTGGAAGGTGGGACATTGACATGCTTAAAGGTTTGGCAGCAGGAAGTTCTAGCAAGGTGGATGATAGTCCCAACCCCTATAAAGAATAAATGAGTCTATCTCCTGAGGGAAACTTCAGAGACAGGCAACTCTGAGCAGAGGTCAGATAAACTAGTCCATCCTCAGTGGACAACTACCTCCATCTAACAGACTATAATATTAGAGAACACAGAAAGAAGCCACCTCACAACTTTTTCTTTCTTCTGTGCTAGGAATTGAACCAAGGGATTATCATGGGGCAAGTGCTGTACCATTTGTGCAGTACTGCCATCACTCTACTGGTTTTTGCTTTGAAGCAATCTTATTGGGTTGTCCAGGCTGCCTTTAGCCTGGAGTGCAAAAACTCCTGCCTCAGCCTAAGAATTGAGAGGATAGCAGTTGAGATAAAAACTAATGACATAGAAATCCTATACAATGAAAACACAGCAGTCAGTTTCCCAAATCTGGGGAAATAAATGAATATCCAATCATGAAAGGCATTTAGAACCCCAAATAGACAGGACAAGAAAAGAAACTCCTCATAATACATTCTAATTAAAATGACAAAACTACAGAACAACAGCAAGAAAAGTATTAAAAGCTGCAAGAAAAAAATACCAACTCACATACAAAGGCAAACTTATCAGAATAATACTAGATGTCTCAGTACAAACCTTAAATCCAGGAATGAATGAAATGATATATTTCATGCCCTGAAAGTAAATAACTGCCAGCCTAGATTACTATATCCAGTAAAATTATCATTTAAAATTGATAGAGAAATAAAGGCCTTCTAAGACAAGCACACATTTGAGTAAATCATGATCACCAAGCCAGCATTGCACAGGATACTTAAAGGAATTCTATACACACAGGTGGAAGAAAGACAATCTCAAACACAAGAGGACAAGAATGAATAGGTTTCATGAGAGGAACAAATGAACTAATGAGAACTAGGAAAAAATCAATAATGTCTAACTCGAAAAACCAACAAACCTCAAATATGAATAAAGGAAAAAGAAAAGAGTAAACAGCATGAGTACCAACTGGACAACACACAATTACAAGAATCAGCAACCTTTCTTAGTAATAATTCTAAATAATATAAACAGTCTTATCTCTCTAATTAAAAGACATAGAATAGTAGATTGCATTTAAAAATAAACACATCTCACTGTCAAAGGTACGCATACGAATGGACAGAAATTTATATCCCAAGCATGTAGAAGCTAAAGAAAAAAGAAAAAAGGAATAGCTATCCCAATATCAGACAAAGTAGATGTCAAGGTAAAATTAACCAGAAGATATAAAGAAGGTCACTATGTACTAATATAAGGAACAATCAATCAAGAAGTTATAACAATTATAAATATAAATGCAACAAACATTGTTGTTGTTGTTGTTGTTAGGTGCCATCGAGTCGGTATCCAACTCATAGCGACCCTCTGTACAACAGGGGAAACACTATTGTCAGTGCTTCTCTGCTGTTCATAGGGTTTTCAATGGCAGATTGATTTTTGGGAGGGGGTTGCCAGGTCCTTCTCCCAAGCCTACAGCTTCTGGTGTTCCCAGGCGGTCTCCCATCC
>VMDO01023190.1:0-32108 GCA_007922755.1 Pedetes capensis
CTTTCTTCTTTGTTTCCTTCCTTTCTTTCATCCTTCCTTCCCTTCCTTCCTTCTTTCCTCTCTCTTTCTTCTTTCTTCCTTTCTTTCTTCCTTCCTTTCCTTCCTTTCTTTCCTCCTTCCTTCCCTCCTTCCTTCCTCCCCCTCCTTCCTTCCTTTTCCTTCTTTCTCTTTCTTTCTCTCTCTCTCTTTTTCTACCTTCCTTCCTTCTTCTCTCTTTTTTCTTACCTTCCTTCCTTCCTTCCTTCTTTCTCTTTTCTTTCTTTTCCTTCCTTTCCCTCTCTCTTTCTTCCTTTCTTCTTTGTTTCCTTCCTTTCTTTCATCCTTCCTTCCCTTCCTTCCTTCTTTCCTTCCTTTCCCTCCCTCCCTACCTCCCTCTCTTCCTTCTTTCCTTCCCTCCTTCCTTCCTTCCTTTCTTCCTTTTTCTTTCCTTCTTTCTTGACACGTATGTGGCCAAGGCTGGCCTTGAGCTCAAGATCCTGCCTCTGCCTCCCAAGTGCTATGATTTTAGCATGTGCCATCATACCTGGCCTGTATTTGGAGTGTGTGTTTTTATGTTTGTTTTGTAGTCAAGAACACTAAAGCTCATAGACAGAAACTACCTCACCCATTGTGACACAGTAGGTATGTAAGAGAGCTAATATCGGGACCTAATACTAGCTGAGTCTAAAATCAATTCTGTTAAGACCCAGAACTCTGCTGAAGTTCAGAGAGGTTAATTACCATTCCAATTAGAAAGTGGCAGAGCTGGAATTTAAGTCCAGATCTTCTGACCAGAGCCTTCTTTGTCTACACACTTTTAGACCCAAGTTATTAATCTTTGGCCTTGTTGACATTTTAGGATATCTCTTTCTCATTTCACCTGCCCTTGAGTTTCCATGTCCATGAGTGATATGGTGATTGCTGGTCAAAGCTCTGGCAGGTGGTTCCCATTTCCAGATGTTAGGACTCCTTTATGAAGTGTGGAAAATGGTAATGTCAGCTTAATGGTTCCCATTAGAGATGGATGTATGAGAAAGTTCATGTCCTTTGGGAACCTTAGGGACTTGAAAACCCCTAGGTGGTCTGATGAACCGAGAATTCATTTAATGAGCAAGACATAGTATGATTCATTTATTGGCTCTGGGGTTTCAGTGGCCTGAGTTCTTAGTTATTCAGATTATGTATGGTGGTAGGGAGCTTAAGGGTGCTTGCCAACGTGTCCCAGAATTCTCTCCATGAGGAGGAGATGGTGGAGAAAGAAGGGCTACTTTAATCAAAGTAGACTTGACTTGTTATCAGTCCTATAAATTTTAATCTACAGAAAGACTTCTTTAAAACAGTTTCTTAGGAGTTGAGGGCTTCAGGAATCTAATTCTGACTCTGCTATCCAAGATTATGTGTTTTGGGCAAAGCACTTCTTATTGCAGATGTCTCATTTCTGTTTATACAGTGAGAGAGTAGGATCAGATCAGTTTGAAAACCCGATTCAACCATGTGCTGAAATACGGATCAGAATGCAGAAGTGCTCTGGGCAGCCTCCACTGTGCTATGGGCCTCACAGGCACTGATGGACTTAGTCCTAACCGGCTCTGTGTCTGGACAATGTGGGGCACTGAGGCTTAGAGAGGATGCCTGCCTTTCCTAAACAAATGGTAGAACCAGAATTTAACCCCATGTCTACCATGTCCAGTTCCCACTCCTTACATTGTGTCATGTCATGCAGTACTAAAAGCCCTCCACGAAGCAGACCACTGGGTTAGGAAGAGGAACAATGGCAGTGGTGTTCTTTAAGGTGATCTGAACTTATTGCAAGAAAAGAAGTAGGCTGGATGTATCCCTCTCTGGGGCAACACAGAAAGAGGAGGAGTTGTATTGAGTTAAGTAAGGAGCATTAGGCAAATGGTGATGAGCTCATACCAGATCTATGTTGAGCCCTACTGTGTGGCTAGACTGGGCCGCATGTCCCAGAAGATCAGCATGCATATCCTGTAGGAATCTGTCAGGATGCCTACGACATTGCACTTGAGATCAATCTGCACTACATAAACCCTGTAAAAATAATTAATTTCTAGATTACATGGCAGTGTTTTTCACCTCCTGAGAGCATCTTATATTTATTTTAAGAATCAATTCCCTTTCACAGTTTTCCAAGTAAGCCTCTGAACGTTGCCTTTCTGCTTACTGAGCATGCATAGGAATTTCTGCTGAGGATCCTTTTGGTATTAGTATGATTGCAAATTCAAAATTAAAGATATTTCTAAAATCAACTATAGCATCTTCTCCTTAAAGTGTGACCAGAGTGGCTTATAGTGTTTCCCAAACTTTAATGTGCAAATGAATTACCTGGAGATCTTGTTAAACTGTACATTCTGATTCAGTAACTCTGGGTCAGGGATTGAGAATTTCAGAATTTTCATTTCTAACAAGTCACCAGGTGATGCTGATGTTGCTGACCTGAGGATTTATAAAAAACACTTTTAATTCTAATGGTTCTGCCCTTATACTCTGAGTAAAAACATGTGCTTGTGGAAAATCAGGAGAGGGGATCTTCTTCGTGATGTGTTGATGAGAGACACAGGGAAGTTAGATAGCATCAGTGGAGCTGTTTAAGTGCACATTCAAAACAGGAACATGAGGTTCTGTGTTCTAAGTTCTTTAAGCTGTCTTTCATTTACTCTTTTCATTCCTTGATTTCTGAATACTAACTGAACTCCTATGAACTGGCAACTGTGATGGACACCAGGGATGTCAGGACAAGAAGGACTCAGCCTCACCCTAGGCAGGCACAGAGGGTACAATGGGAGCAGGGCATGAGGAATGGAGTGGGTAGAAACAGCCATCAAAAGATGTTCCACATGAACTGATACTGGCATATGCCAAGTGCTTTGGGAGAGAATAATTCTGCATCCTGGACACAGGTAGTTTGATAGGAGCCTCAGGACATGAATGGAGGTTATACCTACTAGAGAAGACGGGAAGGATTTTCTAGGGAGCACCTATGGTACAGTTTTGATGTAGTGTGTAAGTCTCAAAGAGGTGCTGGCTACTTGAGTAAGTGTAGTAGGAGGTGAGGTCAAGGAAGTAGCCTGGGTCCAGTTGTTAAGTTCTTATTTGATGATGGAGATTTGTTGATGTTTGTTAAGAATTGGAACGAGTGTCTTAGGTAATTTTGTCAGGGAAATGGAGATTGGAATGAGAGTGAGAAAATGTGTAAGAACTAGAGTTTTCTTCTCTGAAGAGAGCACTTCAGTGGCTTTGTATTGCTCCTAGGATAAATACCACAGTATTAAAATGGCCCTGAAGATGTTACTCAGTGGCATTTGTACCTTTCGCTCTCATCTTACCCTTACCAGCTTGCTCACTCTAATCTATCCACAGGGATCCAGTCAGAGATCCGCAAATAGACCCAGTTTGTTGCCACCTCAGAGTCTTGACTAGGGAATGGCAAACGATGGCCCTGCCCAGATTTAGTAACTCCTTCTTACTGGATGGCTTGGGAGCTAAAAAAGGATTTCACATTTTCAAATGGTTGAGAAGGAATCTAAAGAAGAAATGACTTGGGAGGCTGAGGTGGGAGGATCTTGAGTTCAAGGCCAGAGGCAGCCTGTGCAACTTAACAAGACCCTGTCTCAAAATAAAAATAAATATTAAAGTAAAGAACGAATTAAGTTGAACTTTCAGTGGCCATAAATGAAGTTTTATTGGAACACAGCCACACTTTTTCATTTTTTGTCTATGGCTGATTTTGTATTACATGACAGAGCTGAGAAGTTGAGACACAGAATATAGGGCCTACAAAAAAGAAATTATATACTATCTGGACTGCAGACAAAAAGTCTGTGGTATGATCTTGACTGTGCTCTTCCTTCTGTCCAGAATATTACTTTCTCTATATACCACTGATGCTTCCTCCTCATTTAGATCTCAGCTTTATTGATACTTCCTCACTTTCTTAGAAAAATCTTTCCTGGCCCTCAAATCAGAAGTCTTTTTTCATTGCACTCTCAATTTTTCTTCATTGTTTCTCTCATATATTGTGATGATGATATTGTGTCTGTATGATGATCTGTATAATGCTTGTCCCCTTCAAATATCGTTATCTACATACTGATGGAGATCATACCCATTTTGTTCATTGTTGTGCCCCTAACCCTAATAAAATGGCTGGCCCTGGTAACTGTTCAACAGGTATTTTTTGAATAATTTGAGTGACCTGATAAGGGGACTGGTGTAGTACTTCAGGTAAGCACTAATGAGACCTGAGCAGGCACTGCAGGATGGAGAAAAGCTGAGTCCTGGAAATCTTCAGGGGATAATGCCAGTAGGATATTGAGACTGATTGGCTGTGAGGGGTGAGGTGAGTGCAGTCAGAGCTGACGACTCTCTTTAGTGTTACTGTCATTCACGTGTTCCTTGTCCTCAGCCTGGAATCCGATGTCCAAAGCAGCTGGGCAGAGTTTGGAGTTGAGACATCCCAGGAGACAGAGGAGATGTGCTAGGACCACCATAGCTCTTGGGCAGCATCATTGGGGTCCTAGTGTTGCAATACAGAGTTCTAATTATGTCCTTTACATTTAAGGTTTATTTGTTTCAGGTTGACGTATGTCTCCTTAATAAGAATTGTCAGATAAAAGGAAAAATGCTATTTGAATTTTTTATAACCCCCAGCAGTCTGGCTTTTCCATTTGGTCTCAATGATTCTGACTCTCATCTTAATGAAGGCCAAATGTAAATTAACTTCTGTCAGGCTGGAGCGGCTGGAGTCGCTTGTCTTTATAAACATGAAACATTGTAGGGTAACAAGGTACAGACTGAGGAAGGTCAAGAAAGTTAACGGGCTGATGCTGATTCTGACAGTTCAATGTTAATGGAAGATAATTAAGGGGGCTCCTAGGGGCCCCATGGAGATAGTCCAGTCTGACTTTTAGCTCATTTGCTCTTTTTGCTATTGTCAGCAGAGAAGAAAATGAGTCATACCTGCCCTCCCCATCCCTGTCCATGCCCCTCTGGTTCTGTTTGCCTGATAACATCCTGTGAAGTGAGTGTGAGTCTCTCCCTTACTTTTCCGGGTGTATGTAGAGTCTTTGGAGGATCCTGGGGGTTGGGATACATAGGCAGGTAGTCTGATAACTTTCTGCTGGCTGTGGGAGGTGTCAGTTGAGTGTTTTGTAGTAGAAACTGTTGGGGGGTGAACCCTAAAAACCTTGCTTGATGTCAGAAAAGCCTGCAGGTTCTTCTAGTCTACTCTATAAAATTAGGGGCCTTTTTGTGGGAATATTTTACTGTATACCCTTGCATCCCAATTATGGTTTAAGTTCACACTTTTCTGTAGTGATCTACCTTTTTACATTGTCAGCAGTACAAAAAGACATGCAAGTAGAAAAGAGGTCATTGGTGGGGGTGGTGGGAGGAGGGGCACAAGAGGGTAAGGGGGAAGTTATCTGTGCAATGTACAATGAAACACATATATGGAAATGTCACAATGAACTGCATGTCAGAATGAAACACATTAAGTTGTACATTAAAAATTTCCAATAAGAAAAAATTAGAGGCCTTGCCAAATTCATTTTGAGTGCCTTGCCTGGTCTTATTTTTTCATTATGATCAAATGGCATCTTTTCCTATCATAAGGTTTGTTCTGGTCTTCCAACTTTATGAAAGATATAAGTTCCTTTCTTTGAAATACCATCTTTTTTGTTTTTCTGTCAATATGGCAGAAGATATCTTTCTGGGTTAGTCTGGCTTAGAATTTCACAAATATGGTAGATGTAATATTATTCACCTATGGTCAGGCACTAGAATTAATACAAGATATTGAAGAACTTTGGGAGCTATAACACAGTTCTGTTACAACAGCGAAGTATAGGATTTGAAGCCAGATACACTGCATCTAAATCTTCTTTTACCACTCATCTGTTGTAGGACCTTGGACAATCTAAGTCAATTTCTCTGAGTCTCAGTGTGCTGAGCTGTAACGTGAAGATAATATTGGCTTTGTGGAATTATTATAGCTTAGTGAGATATTTATAAAGTGACTTATGTTGTTGTTGTTGTTAGGTGCTGTCGAGTTGCTTCTGACTCATAGTGACCCTCATAAGGTTTTCAATGGCTGATTGTTTCAGGATTGCTTTGGGAGTGGATTGCCACATCCTTCCCCCATTTTTGAGGGGTTGGGGACCAAACCTGGGTCCTCAGAAAGTGTGGAGCAGCACTCTACCAACGGAGCTAACCCCAGCCTCGTGACTTATGCTGTTGTTGTTGTTGTTGTTAGGTGCTGTCGAGTCGGTATCCGACTCATAGCGACCCTCATGGGGTTTTCAGTGGCTGTTTCGGGATTGCCTTGGGAGTGGATTGCCAGGGCTTACTCCCATTTTTGCGGTGCTGGGAGTTGAACTCGAGACCTCAGAGACTGCAGCGCAGCGCTCTACCAACTGAGCTAAATCCCAGCTCCCATGACTTATGTAGTGGATATTAAAATAGTAGTCTAATTTTCATTGCCATTGTGTTTTAAAATGTTTTCCTCTTCTGATGGGCATTTCAGTAACCTGCTACTAATAATTGAGAGAATTTTAAACACTAGAATATCTCACTTTATGGAGCTGGCTTCTATGAGTGGTATGTTTTTCCTATTTAAGTAGTAGTTATGGAAATCATCTAGAAACCACATGAGAGATAATCATAGAATGTAGATAGTAGAAGATAAAACATATTTTCAGAGTCATTAATTTATGTGTTCCTACACTGTGTGTGTTACCTGCACAAAGGCAGCTACCAGGCTGATTTACTGAGAATCTTCTACTTCTTTTCCCTGGTATTCACCAATCCTTCCAGCCACAGAATTATTTTATGTCACAGAGACTATTTTATTACCTTCCTGCCAGTCTTATGAGATAGATAGTATTTCTTTTTACAGTTGAGGAAACTGAGGCTCTAAAAAGTTAAATGACTTACTCATGTTCTCCCACCAGGTAAGCAAACCCACATTAAGTGCCACATCATGGATCTGTCCCCCGTCCAGCCTGTAAGGGAGCCTGTAGAATCCCATGTGGGCATCCAGAGGTAGTCACTGTCACCAAGAAAGTAGTCTAATTAGAGGAGAAAGATACAGATGAACCAAGCAATAAGAACAGAGAAGTAAGTCGATGAGAACAACAGCTAATGTGTATACAATGCTTACCATATAACTAACACTTTTGTAAACATTTTTACCCATGTTAATTCACCTATTCATCATAACTACCCTATGAAGTAAATATCATCTCTTATGGATAAGGACACAGGCATAGAGACTTTAAGCAACTTGCCCAAGATCACTCAACTACTAAGTGGCCAGGCTGGGATTTGAACTTTGGCATTTTCCATGCAGAATATGGGCTCATTACCATTTACCAACTGCTCTTCCAATTTTTCTCTGCTGGGCTCTACATGAACCAGATCAGGAAGATTTCTGGGCAACAGGAGGATCTGAGGCTGGAACAGTGGGTGGTGGGCCCACATCTTCACTGAATGGCTTTTGAGGTCTCTGGGTGATAGGCACTATGTTGGGTTTTGGAGATGCCAAGATGAATGACAGAGATGAGGTTCTGGGTAGCTACTGGGTGTGGAAAGAGGAAGGAAGTAGACAAGGAGGCAAATGTATATTGCAGAGTGATTTCATTTTCTGGAAAATGCTGTGAAGAAGAACCACAGATGAACAGATTTGGCATGGCTAGTGTAGATCTCTCTTGGGAGGTTTCATTTGCCCCAAATGATGAGATTTTCAGGAAGGAAGAACAGTGGGTTATCTGATGGAAGTAAAGCACCTTGTGAGATCAGCAGGGCTGGGAAGTTCTAAGTAAGGTGCAGTGTAGTAGGAGGTGGGTCAGGGTCAGAGCATATGTAGCTTTGAAGCCACGGATTTGGATTTTTTTCCATGAACAGTGGGAAATGGTTGATGACTTTTAAGCACAGATGTGATATGATCTGTTTTCTTTATGATTTGAAAAAAATCATTCTGGCATACCTGTTAGGTAGATAATAAATATTGATACAGCAACAACAAAGTTAGAAAATGGAAGTTAGAAAATGGAAGATGCAGGCTTCCAAGTACATCTGTTCTAAGAAATCACCTATGCCGAAGAAGAAAGACTATCCACAGACACACAAAATTGTTAATAACGGGACACTGCCCATGATCAGAATTGCCTGCTACTATGATAGCACAATGTTCATTCTTTTATTATCTCTAAGTAGTTCTCCATTAAACAATAAGCTTGTAGTCATAGCCAACCTTTCTGGTTGATAACACTTCATTATTTTGCAAGGGATTTTTTTTTTCTTTGTAGGCCTATTTTCCAGAAAATTACTGTGGAATTTCATCTAATCTTCTCAGGTCACAATATTATCATCCCAGTATGCAGCTGAGGAAACCAAGACTCAGAAGGCTTAAGTAGTTTCCCCAGAGCAACACGAGTGTGTGGTAGAGTCAGGGTCCTCACCAAGTCCAGCCTGCCTGCAGCTCCTGGTTTCTACCCATTGCCTCCCACTACTTGTTCTTAAAGGGCACTCATTTCTGTCTTCCTGCCAGGACCACAGACTGGCAGCCTACAGGCTGATTTTGGTCCCTAGGTAGATTTTATTTGAACCACCCTGTACTTGGAAAAAAAAATTTTTTTGAATTACTTTCCAATACTTAAAAACCAAGAAGTTTCCCATAAAAATCCAGATTTTCTGCTTCTCTGGAGAAAGAATGAAAGAACTTGGCAATACTGGGTCCACATTTCCATGTGGAAGGAGTTGGGTGAGCTGAGTAGGGGCTGCCCCATTAGAAAGGGCTGGTGTTCCCCAAGTCACAGCAGTCCCCATCCAGCCTATTTTACTCATTTCCCTTTCTGGCTCTCTCCCTCCAGCCATTCGAATTTGAGACCCAAGCTATGGGAATTAGTTCAGGGAATCCATCATTACTTTCCCTATAACAGATGCTTTTAGAGCAATGGAAAGATTTTCCAGATGGCGAATTTCTTGGTCATTGGCTATAATGATTCCATGCTGGTGTTCTCTCACACCTTTGGGTCTTTGCTCAGGTTTTCCCTTCTGCCTGTCAAAGTTGTAATACTTTCTTCCTTTACATGGAGAATGTATACTAATTGCTCAGCCTTCACCTCCTCCAGGAACCCTTCTTTGATTCTGTCTGTCTGGTGTTGATTAGGGTCCTGCCCTCTTCCTGCGCAGCATCCTCTACTTAATCTCCTGACCCTGGAAATTATTGTACACTGTTGTGTCTTCTTTATCTTGGTGGTCTGTATTATCTTGGGCAGTGTTTTATCATCTAAAGTTAATAACTCGGTAAGTACTTTGATGGGTGGATGAACGGATGAACTTATTAAATCATCTGTCATACCAGTTTTGATTGTTGGGTGTATCTGTTCATTCATTCCTTCCAAAGTGGAGATCCTCTGCATGCTCAGCCTAAGTTAATTTTCTCTTCCCCATTGTGGAAAATGAGGCTTGGAGCATTATCACTCTTTTCCATCCCAGACCCGCTCCATGGCTGCTGTCCTGTTACCTGAGTCAGGGCTTTGTTTTGCGAAGGAAGTAAAGGCAGGCTCTAGAGTGAGGCTCTGCTGAGTCTTTGGACTCCTGCAGTAGATATCCTTTCATTATATTTGCTCCCTTCACCCCACAGAAGAATCCAGGTATCTATTAAATGCAAAAGGTTTTCTTGAGAATGTGTGTAGCAGGGCTCTGGACACTGGGATCTGATCCTCTTAGCTTTTGAGTAGTGTGGTCTGTTCTGTAAGCTGCCATTTGGATGTCTGTTGTGGATTTCCTTTCCTGGGTAGTCTGCTATAAACTGGGTGTGGAACTAAATATACAAGAGTGTGGATGCTGATGCTTGCCTTTATCTACCTGAACCCTGAATCCTTTCCTTATCATCCTTGTATTTACATATTTGATTTATGCCAAATATAAGCTATGTTCTTTCTTTTAGTGTTGTAGTCCAACACAGTAACTTTTCAATGCACACTAGAAAAAAAGCACTCAACCTGATACCTAGTAACATTTAATAAATGCCAGCTATTATACTACCATTTTTTTGTATTTTACTTTACGGCTTTTGGTAGACTTTGACATATATTTCAATTCTTTGATCTATATGACATGGACTTGTGAGGTTAAATATTACTATTTCCCACATTTTACAAAGGAATATAATAATCCTCAAAGAAATGAAATGACTTGTCTGCAGGTTTGAGGACTGGGTCTTAATGAAGGTCCTTTTGGCTGTTTTGTCTTTCTGTGGTGTTATATCCTTCCTCTTTTGGATTGTTGAATTCTTGGCTCCATAAGAGCAGAGACTCGATCTGTCTACTCATACCTTCCTGCTGTGTCCCCAGAAGCAAACACAGTGCTTGGCATTGAAAACACTTTCAGTAGATATTTGCTAAATGAATTCCTGTCTCCTGGTCAGGCAGGAGCCAGACTTATGGCTGTAGTACTGATTATAAATGCCCAGGTAGGTTGCTGCTGCTCTTCCTGACTGCTATATGACCATTTCAGTTTTAAAGATTTTAGTGCAACCAGAGATAAGAGAGAAAGATAGCTAAGTTGTGCTGGCTTGATGCCCTTATAGCATGATTAGATGTAAAATAAATAAAAAAGTAAAACAAAATTCTTTTCTTATGGTGGCTAAAATGGAGGTCATGCCTATTGGAGGAAAAGACTGTCTTTAGAAAAGACACTAGAAAGGACATTGCATTTGGTGTGTGCTGTGATAGAGTAACTTGTTGGCAAGGGAACTGTCATTTGGAAATCTGGAGGCCCAGCACCAGTAGGTGTTGGTTGAGGCCAGGGAGGCAGCAGTCCAAAAATGTGCAAAACTGAAAATTCTTCTAAAGGGCTGAATTCCATTCTCTGAACATTTAGTTTGGTTTTACTTTGCTTTGTTCCCTTCTTATCTTCACATTGAGAATAATTTTTCTGCTGTTGGAAGAATATATTCATTTATTAGGTGATGGGGAGACAAGGAGGGAGCCAAGCTTGCCCTTTATCTTAGAGCTCCCTTCCAACCAAGAGCAAGAGGCCATGAAAGCTTTCTATCCCCCTAAGATTTTTATAATAGAAATTTCATATATACATTTTGTAGTGAATACCCAGAACCATCATCGAAATCCTGTCACTAACATTTTACTCGTCTTGCTTTCACACTCTGTATCCATCCCTCTGTACCTGTTTACACCCAACCACTGATCCTACATTTTGGAGTAAGGTCAGGGCATCATTGTCTACAGCCATACCACCCTGCCCTGCTATCCTGCCAGATCTCAGAGGCTAAGCAGGGTTGACCTGGTTAGTCTTTGGATGAGACCACCTGGGCATACTAGGTGCTGTAGGCTTGGGAGAAGGACACGGAAGCCCACTCCTGAAACCAACAGCCATCATAAACCCCATGAATGGCAGAAAAGCACTGACAGTAGTGCACGGTGTCAGGTAATGTTTCGTTCTATTGTACATAGGGTCACTTTGCATTGGACCTGACTTCACAGCACCTAAAAACAACAACAGCAATAACAATAGGGACATCATTACACTTGTGAAAGCAGTTGAAAAATTTAAAAGTCCTTTGCCTTTGTGAGATATTGATAAATTCTATTTAAGATTCTGGCCTTGTCCTGAGACATGATCAGCACCCACAGCAGACTTCACTCACTGTCTGCCATTTGTACTTTTAGGTATGCTCTCTCATTTAACTCCTATGGACACCCCAAGAAGATGTTAGCATTGACTTTGCAGATAAAGAAGCCAGAATGGAAGGAGTTAAGTAGATAACCACTGTGGCCCTGATACTCTGTTAATGCTGGAATGTAAACCCTGGCTTTCTCCAAATATTTTCTGGGGTTATTTATTTATTTATTTAGGGGTGTTGGAGATCCAACTGAAGGCCTTGCCCATGCTAAGTATGTGCTCTGCCCCAGGCTTGGGTTTTCTGACTCTAAGAAATGGATTTTAAAAGGAGTTCTAAAGGCTAGCTGGTCAAACTCCAGCCTTTATCAGGCAAGGAATTTTTGTCTGCTCTACAGATGAGAGACCTACGTAAAGAGAGTTCTCATTATTTAAATTTTAAATCCCAGATAACACATCTGTCTGACCCAAAATTTTAAGGCAAATGTGAACTGTAGAGCAAAGTTTTCAAAATTTCCAAAGTTAAAATGTCCAAAGTTAGATTCACAGTTAAAAAATCATACTTGAGAGTAAATGAAGCCTGTTTCCCTTCACTCCACAAATTCTAACCCATAAACTCTTGTTTGTACCCCAGCCCAATATAGTTACCTCTTAAAAACCTGGCTGCTGCTTCTTTACATTCCCTATGAATATGTGTAGTTATTCCTGTAGCTCTACCACTGTGGCATCTGATCTGGTCAGATCTCGGAACCTAAGCAGGGTTGGGCCTGGTTAATACTTGGATGGGAGACTGCGTAGGAACACCAGGTCCTATAGGCTTGGGAGAAGGACCCAGCAGCCCACTCCCCCAAAACAATCAACCATTGAAAACTCTATAGATAGCAGAGAGGCACTGAGAGTAGTTTCACCTGTTATACATGTGGTCACTCTGAGTCAGACACCAACTCAATGGCACTTAGCAACAACATTCATAGTTATAAAAAAATGAATGAATAACTAAAGTAGCTCCTTACTCCTTGTGAACCCTGGGGCCCTGGAAGGACTTCTGCAGCTAAGACTTCCCTGAAAGCTTGTTTCTCTGCCTTTGGCTGTGAATGCTCTGCAGGGTGACTGACAACATGATTTAGGGATTCTTACAAAGGGCAATGTGTCTCTGAAACCTCTCTGAGTGGTGAGGCTATGGATTAGGTGAAACCTGTGAATGACTTCAGTAATAAAAGAAAGCCTGATTTCAACATGATGGCCTGTCAATACCCATACCCACACCTTCTCGAAAAGCTACATCAGTGTGGCTGCTAGGCTTTGTAATCTGAATATTCTGTGTCTTCTGGCTCAAAAAATGTGAAGAGAGAATATTCAGAGAGAATCAGAAAGCTTTTTGACTAAGTGGCTCTGCCCTACCTGGCCTCTGTTTCTCATTATGGTTTTGCTAACAGGTTTTAACTTTGTTACAGATAGACCTTTTTTCCCCCAGTAATGCTGCAAATATAGAATATTGGACCTTACCCAAGTAAAGCAAAGTGAGCAATTAGGAAATAAGATCTCTTTCTTTTTACCAATTGATTATTCATAATTTTATTAATAACAAGACTTTGTTTTTCTATCATTATTTTTGTTATTACTTGACCACCAATTAGTGAAAAATTTTGGTCATAAACTAGCACTAGTCCATGTTTTGGGCGTTTGGGAACAGCTGGTGCATATGACCCCTGGATCCCTTCTTTAGTGCTGGTGTTCTGTGAACCTTAAAGAGATGTGGGGAGTGTCGGGGACCAGAGAGAAGCCTTTTGCAGTTGTCTTGGCATGAGGCCATGTGGTCTGGCTTTGGCTAGGGGTCAGAGACAAACCCATGGACCTGAGAAAGAGAGTGAATCATTGAGCAAGTATTTATCGAGCACCTCCCAAATCCTGGGAAGCAGCAGCCGGACAGTGGTGTAGGAGATCGGGTTTGGAGTTCAAGTGGCCAGGGTTTCTCCCTAGACTTTCTTCCTATACTCTACATGATCTGAGCAGTTTATCCCCCTATGGGACTGAGTTTCCTGTTTATAGAATAGAGTCTATGGCAGTATTATGTATCAGCGTCTACTTGGTAAATAGTATAGTGCTGGTGGTAGTGTATCACTTTTTAAATTTTTTTTTAGGTTTAAATTCTTTTTGCAGTGCATGAGATTGAATCTAGGGCCTTGCACATGCGAGGCAAACACTCTATCACTGAGCTATATCCTTCATGCTGTAGTGATATATTTTCAAATGATGATGATGGCAAAAAAGTTGATATTTGAAAAGAAAACTAGTGAGGTGTATTATTAATGTACTTATCCCTTGATCATCAAGTTAAGAAATCCAACAAAGAAGATAAATGGAATTCACATTATTCAAGAGGTATCCTCCCCTCACCATTTTTTTTTTTTCAGTACTAGGGGGTTGAACCTAGGGCTTTAGTGCACACTAGGCAAGAACTTTATCACTGAGCCAAACCCCAACTGCCATTTGATTTTTTTTTTTTAAAAGATCTTACTAAGTTGCATAGACTGCCTCTGGCCTTGAACTTGCAATCCTCCTGCTTTAGCTTCCTGAGTTGCTAAGATTATAGGCATGTGCCATGGTGCTTGACAAGAGGAAGGCACTTTAAAAAAAATTATGCTTAATCTTTACAGACAACTTGGAGGAGAGGATATATAACTTTTCTTAAAATAATGAAAATGTACAAAGAATAATATTGCAGTTTTGATTTAAGTCAGAGACATCCATTAATAAGGAATATTCAAACATGAATATTCTGGAAATTTCTTTAAGCCATCTGACCAGAGCAACTGTCTCTGAACATGACCTTACTTTAGAAGGTATTAGAATACACTTGAATTAAACTTAAGAGTTTTTAAAAATCAGCCCTAATTACAAACAAACAAACAAACAAAAAACCCAAAAAACCTATTCTTACTTCAAAACTAAAACAAGTTGAAGAGAACCTTCCTTTCCTGAAACAAAAAAGGCATGTTAGCCAGCTTTCCATCACTGTAAAAATTCCTGAGATAAGTCACCTTAAAAAGTGGAAAAGTTTATTTTGGCTCACAGTTTGAGAAGTTTCACTCCATGATCGGTTGGCTGCAGTGTTTTGGGGCCTGTGGTGTGGCAGCACATCATGGTGGGGGATATGGTGGAGAAAGCTGCTTACTTCTTAGTGGCCAAAAAGAAAGAGAAGAGAGAGGAGGAGCTATGAGGGTTTCAATGTCCCCTTCAAGGGCACACCCCAGTGACCTAACTTCCTTCCCCTAGGTCCCACCTCCTAAAACTTTCCCCATCTCCCAATAGCACTATAGGCTGGCCACTAAGCCTTCAGCACATAGGACTTGGATGGACACTCATCCAAACAATAACAAAAGAATCTAAGACATTCTATAAAATGTGGTCCTAAAAATGCACTTTAGGTATAAGGTAAACGTAAACTTAACTTTGACCTCTTAAAAACAGAGGTTACTTCCTATTCCTTAGCCTTGGAATCAAGGTGGAGAACAGGCTAGACGCAACTTAGGGCAGGGAGTCACCAAAATGAAGCTCAAGGAGTTGAACACAGGCACTTGAGATTTCTGTTTGAGCAGGTGAGAATAGGCAGAGAGAGAAGTTAACCTCATGCAGCTGTTGAGTGGTAGAACTGGGTTCTAGCTCAAATCCAGCTCAAGCTGTGCTCTTTGCACAGTTCATAGGCCAAAGGTTGGGGGAGGGGGAAATTGGGGAGGAAATACATCCATCCTGAAGTGTCCCAAGCAGATGCTCCTGGAGCATTTTAACTTGCGCTGCCATCAGTACCTTATAAGGTATTGTCTTCATATTGTCTTTATCAGCCAACATGCTTTCGATGGTGGCTGTAAGAAGTGTGTATTTTAGAAATGATCTAAAAATGTGGTGCCAATCAGTTCCTGCCAGAGTTTAAGGACTCTCATTTATTCAGCAAGTATATGTTGAAAACTTTATTCCAGGTAATTTGTTAATTACTGGATATAGCAGTAAACAAAACAGAGTTGCTGTCTTCTACCTGGTAATATTCTACATGGGAGATGAGATATAAATTCATAGTTACATAAATGGAATGGAAATTAGGATTAACCTGGAAATATAGCCCGGTTAGGGTAGAGAGGTCAACAGGTGGGCCAGAGGATGGAGTTAGATCATAAGTACTTCAGGTGGGATAGTTTGCAAAGGGCACTTTGGTGGCAGTCTGAGGAAATGAGACCTCTGTGGTGCTGCAATTGCAGTATGGTGAGATCTTAGAACATGAGAAAGCAGCTCAGTGAATCAGTCAACAGGTACCTTTGAGTTCCTTTTATCTGTTCAATATTATTCGTTGCAGAATTGCTTTTGGGGGACATCATGGGATTGAGCCTATTTACCCATTGGCTGTGATCAGATACAAGTCAGATGCTATTTGCTACACCTTTTCTGACTCTCCTACCTCAATGACCTGAACCTGAGAACTCTGTAGAGGACTTCTGAACACTCCTTCCTGCATGCTGGTGCATCCTTCTCTGGGCAGACAGATGCTCTCCTCATTCCAGTCATCTCAAGACTTGGCTAGACAGTGCTCCTGAGGGTGAAGCAGTGAATTCACCCCTCTTACCCGCAGGGGTGGGACTGACTGCCTGACACAGCCCTTTCCAGCTCTCCTTTTGGGGGGCGTGTGACTCAGAGACAGTGACATCAGCCATGACTTCATCTATGCAGAGGAGAGACCGTGTGTGGACTGAGAGCAAGGCTCATTTCTGCTCCTGCTTCTCCGCGCTTTGTCTTGTCGAGGACATTGTTATTGTCCCCCTGTTGTTTTCAATACTTTTTTTCTCTTTTTTAACCCACTCTGTCATCCTCTTTAACTTCCTTTTTCCTGTCTTTGTCATTTTGTCTATGTCCCATGCTTTACCTGTCTGTTCTCTTTACCCAGTCCTCCCCTTGTCTTTTTGCTTTCATCTTTGTTTAATGTTCTTCCTTCCCTTCTACTTGATCTATCTTGTTTTATGTTCTCTTGTACTCACCTTCTCTTTTACCTCCATGTTCTTTTTTCTTCTTCTTCATTTTTCTCTCCTCTTTTTCCTCTTTGTTAGAAATACATGGAAGTTGGTTCTCCTGCCTCCTGTCTTCCCATTCTAGGATCTACACTAGGTGGTTTCTTTCATAACCTTGCTTAAAGCTGCATTCACAAATTGCCCTCTGCTGAAGGAGTGATAGGGGGCCCATTCTTTACTGGCCTGAGTGTCTAATACAAACCCAGACTTACCTGTCACTACGTTTCAGCACATTCCCTCAGACTGCCCCCTTGTAGTTCATTCTCCCTGGAGATGGGTGCAGTTGATGCTGGGTCTTGCACTGTTGCACAGGCAGCTGCCCCAGCCTATACTGTCCCCGTCCCTCTCCTTACTCTTTTCCTCCCCTCCACATCCAGATTTGACACGACTGCCAGTGATTCCTTTCCTCTCCCTTCTACCCAAGGCAATGTCTTTTCTTTATAGCTTTATAGCATCCTTAGTTTATAAATCAGATATTTTAGAACTTGAATTACTCTTGTACTATTTATACATTCCTCTTGAGTGTTTTGTATGCACAGATTCTTTGCTACACTCAGCCCATTAATAACATGAGGATTGGGATCAAGATTTTGTATCCTGCTTCAGGCTTTCTCTTTAGCCTTACCTCTCAGCATCTGCACAGCCCCCACTTTTCCAAACCCACTAAGCCAGTGGCAGTTCTAGTAATGTAGCACCTACTCTACACAGTGGTGCCTTTGAACATTCTGCTGTCTCTTCTCCAGAGCCAGATGGCAAGGGTACTTATTCTAGCTCTAACATTTCTTCATAGCTCTGTGGCCTTGGGGCAACCTATTTAACTATTCTTTATTTTAATTTCCACATCATGCAATAATGGCTGAACATCATTAACGGTACTATGCCATAGGGTTGTTGAGGGATCAGATGAGCAAGAGTATGTAAACTGCTTAGAACAATGTCCAGTATGTAGTAAACACTTAAATGATTGTTCTTATTACTGGTGTTATGGTTTGAATCTGAATGTCCCCCAAAGGTCCTGTGTTTGAACATTGAGTCACCAGGTGGTGGGCCTCTTTGTGGAGACTGGAACTTTGGGAGGTGGGATCCTAGCTTTGTAGAATTGGGTCTGGTCACTCTCTCTGCTCTCTGCCTCCTGATCCACTGTGCTGTGAGGTTGTCTGCCATGGGCTGTGCTACCTGCTGCTGCTGTGCCTGTGCTGCAGCCATTATGGAGTGACATCCTCTAACCTGAGCTCCTCAGTAATCATTTCCTCACATAAATTAGATTTGTTGGTTTCTCTGTTACAACAGTGTACCAGCTGACTACTATACTAAGAATGTCAGTTCTAAGGCATCTTTCCATCTTTGGAGTCTGAGTCACCTTAGTTCACCTTGGTTCTTTTACGTGTTAGTTATGTCTGAGCAATAGTCACCTAATGTCTTTAGGGTCTTACTTTGTTCATTTATAGTAATAGTTAAGTTATGGCCTTTCTAGTTGGATTCAATTCAGTGAAGTTATACATGCTTCTCTGTCCATCCTGGCATATCTCCATACCTTTACTCTTCTCAAATTATATGTTGGCCTCTGTCTCCCTTACTAGGCTTCTGCTTTGTTTTGTTTTGTTTTCATGGAGGGACTATAATGTATTCATCTATATCCTTAGAGTTAACATCAAATATTTCTCAAATGAGATATTTATTGACCATGTAATAGTCACCCCTGGCTTGTGACCAGGCATATCCTAGGTATACTGGGGAAAGATGAAAGCCAGGATTGGTCTGTGTAGTCCCAAAGCCCTTATAGCATTCAGCACCCTTGCAAAGACCCTTGATAAAAGATGCAAGATGTGTTCCTAGAAGGGATATTTTCTGTGAGGTTGGACTATTATGGATCCATCATAAGAAAGAATTTATGAAGTGCTCATATTATGCTACTGCATAAGTTATGAAGGGACTTCTCAGTTGTGACCCTTGTCCATGGATAGCAGGAAGTGACAATGGAACACTGCAACAGTTGCATACATGAACAGGTATTTATACATACTTAGGTACATGCCAGTTGGGATAATAAAGAACACCTATCCTTTGTGCTTTGGGCATAAATAAAGTTTGGATTGAAGGAGCTTTGGAGGAAGGAGGAAGGGGCATCCATATGAGGCAGTTTGAAACCGATACCAGGTTGTCCTCAGATGTCCCAAAGCACTCCAATTTTATGGAGCATTTTTTCAGTCATAGCCCCCTCTCTATTGGTGCTTGGCAGCCATTCAGAGGTAGTGCACTGACCCAGGAGCCCACGCCAGGAAGTGAATGAATCCATTTTCCAATTAAAATGAAACTTCTCCAAAGGACCTCCTCACCCTGAGAGGAGAAATTTATCTTCCTGGCAGGCAGGCTTGGCTGGAATATGTCTGTGCTCCTGAAACAGGCTGAGAAAAGCCATTAACTTGAATGAAAAAGGAGAAACCGGGACAGTTCTTATTCACAACCTCAATCATTTATCCATTCATTCCTTATTTTCATTTCCAGAAACTCTTATTTAGCTTGTACATCTCTGCTCATTCATTCATTTATTCACTCAGTTAACATTACTCATCATCTACATATCAGACACAATAGTAGATCCTAGGAATCGAGAGATTAGAAGAAAAACATTCTTGCCTTTCAGGGGCTTTCAGTCTAATGAGAAGGACAGATGTGAATAATGATGGAAAGTGCAGTGACAGGGACATTCACAGAGTATTAAAGGGACACAGCATGAGAGGATGCAGCTCAGCTTGGGGGAGCCAGAGGCATTTTTGTGGAGTGTGAAAATGAGAGTTGAGTCCTAAATGATGAGTATATGTGTACACACATATGCACACACATATGTGCACTTGTGCATGTGCACACCCCCACATGCACATACACGGCACTCACCCCTGTTCTGTTTCCCTAGAGAGCTCTTGCTCAGGTAGGAGATAAAGAGCTGGAAACAAAAGGTAAATAGGTAGAACCTCTTTATGAACTAACTGGGAGTTTGAATTAGAAGATTGATTACATGTAAGGAATGAGGGAGAAGAAATAGAGAATGTTTCCTTCATAATCTGACCAACTGACAGAAACTCAAGGAGGAAGACACCATTCTGGGGAAGATAACAGATTCTGTCTTGAACCAGTTGAGTTGCAGGTACAGAGAGAGATCCAGGAGAATGTCTCAGAGGAGAATTTGAGTTTGATTTTTGGCATATTGTCCAACTTGAAGTTGCTTGTAATCATAGAACTGAATGAGATTTCTCAGTGAGTATGTAAACAGTAAGAGGTGCATTTGGCTGAGACACAAACTCTGGGGAGCATCTACATTAAAAGAACCACTAAAGAAAAGGAGCTCATGGCTGGAGGCCCTGGTGCATGCCTGAGCAACTTGGGAGACTGAGGTAGGAGGATTGTGACTTCAAGGCTAGAAACAACCTGTGCAGCTTAGTGAGACCCTGTCTCAAGATAAAGAATAAAAAGGGGCATAAGGTGCAACTCAGTGATACAATCCTTGCCTAGCATGCCTGAGGCCCTAGGTTCAAACCCCTAGTACTAAAAGTAGCTCATGAAAGAGGAAGAAAAGTAGTGATGTAGAGGGCATGAAAAATGCAAAGGGTCCAAAAGAATGAGATATTAGAGAAGACCTCCTCACTTCTCTACTTGCCTACATTGTCTACTTTCATGTTTGTTCTAAGACCTTAGTGTTTCCAAAGCCTCTTCACGTTGGGACTTCTCCCCTCCCATTGTATCTCTCTAGACCTCTTTGCAGTTGTGTCTTTTTTTCTTTTTAAAATTTTTTTCATGCTTTATGGAAGCAGAAGCCTGAACTAGCAGTGGAGTGGACTTTGTTGTTGTTGTTGTATGCAGTCGAGTCGGTACCCGACTCATGGCGACCCTCATAGGGTTTTCAGTGGCTGACTGTTTTGGGATTGTCTTGGGAGTGGATTGCCAAATCCTTCTCCCATTTTTGCAGTGCTGGGAATTGAACTCGGGACCTCAGAGACTGCAGCACAGTGCTCTACCAACTGAGCTAAATCCCAGCCCGGAGTGGACTTTAGGGATACAAAATTCATCTGACTTTCCACTTACTTGTCATGTGATCTTGGGACAATTGTGGTCCCTTTCTGGGTATTGGTTTCTTAATCTGCAAGGTGAGGTTTATAATTTATTGCCTTCACTGCTTAAGGAATTGAATGACTCCGATGAGATCATGCATGTCAAAATGCTTTGAAAAACCTGAAAATTTTGAAGCAGTGATGAGTGAACCTTTTTTTTTTTTGTGGTCGTGGGGGTTGAACCCAGGGCCTCGCGCCTGCATGCTCTGCAAGTGCTGGGCCACTGAGCTGCACCCCCAGCCCATTTTTTTACCTTTTGAGGCAGGGTCCTTCTAAGTTACACAGACTGCCTCTGGTCTCGAACTTGCGATCCTCCTGTGTCCACCTCCTGAGCCACTGGGATTACAGGTGTGCTCCACCTCCCCCAGCTGTGATGAGTGAATCTTGTGGACTAATTTCATTTAATGCTCACAATATTTTTTGAGGTAGATACTAGTAGTATGGCATTTGAGCAAACTAAAGTTTAGAGATATTAATTTCCTAAAGCTGCATTGCTGAGAAGTGGTAAGGACAGTAATAAAACTCAGATTTTCTGGATTTCAAGGTTTTTTGACTCTATACACTGCAGCCTTGTTTTTCTCATATCACACTCCTGGGCAAATCAGCTTTGCTGACTCCAGTCAGTTGTCATGCAGATGGTATAATTCTTATGGTTGGGAAGTCATCTCTAGTGTGGATTATAAATTGACCTTTCTGTACAACAACAGGTCTCAGGGGAGGATAGAAAGAAGGGGATGCATATAAATCCAGTTTTTTAAAATGAATTGTTAAATGGAATTACTTCATTTTACAAATAAATTATATGATGGTACAGTTAAACAAATCTTTCCCTAGTGGGAATAATCTGCCCTGTTGGTTCAGGTTTTTGTTGCTTGGGTGTCTTCTTCAGCAGCAACATAGATATTTATTCTACTTGACCTATAGGCTTTAGCTCAAGCCTCTTCTCCACAAAACCTGATCAAGCCACTTCATTTCCAAAGTCTTTTCTCTCCTCCGAACCCGTGTCTGTGATTGCTCATTAGGGCAGATATATGACCACCTAGAAAATATTACAATAAAGTTATGAGGCTGACTCACCAAACCTTGGTATCAGACTCATTACATTATTGTCATACATCATATTTTAAAATTACCTTTTCTTTTGTGCACATCTTTCTCTAGCTTGATTATAATTTTCTTTTTAAAGGGCCTGGTTTTACATTTCTTTGTGTCTCCTGAAGCTTTTTCAATTTTTCTCATGAGTTAGACTTGCCTTTTGCCTTTCAAAATTTTTTTCATTTTCACGTAGATTTAAGTGTATGAATGTATAATTCATTTACATTGTGGGATGAGGGACTCTCAGAAAAGGTGACATCTGAGCTAGATTTGAGTCAAAATCAGAAGGTTGGTAAGGGGAAAAGGTGGAGAAGTCAATTTAAGGAGACGCATCAGCTTAAGTAGAGGCACATTGTTGTTAGGTGCCATCGAGTCAGGGCTGACTCATAGTGACCCTCATAGGGTTTTCAAAGGCTGATTGTTTCGGGACTGGACTGTCACATCCTTCTCCCACTTTTGCAGTGCTGGGGATTGAATCCTGGTCCTCAGAAATTACGGAGCAGCACTCTACTAACAGAGCTAAACTCCAGCAAACAGAGGGATGGGAATATGAAAGAGCATTATGTGTTTGCAGAAGTACTAGAAATGAGGTGAGGGCAGAGTGGAGAGTGTCAGCAGAGAGGCCATGGGAGATGAGCCCAGAATGAAATCACCATAATGATAATGGTCAAGTTTGGCCAGGTTGCTAAGAGGCTTGAGAGCCACGCTAAGGAGTTAAAATGTGATTCTAGGCCACAAAAAGCTCTTGAACCATTTTTAACAAAGGAACAGAATAGTAATAATTCTTAAATTTTTAGAAAGATACCTCTACTAGCACAAACCTCAGTTTATCTTCCCATCTGCCTTGATATATTTATGGTATTTAGTCTTTGTGGATGAGATTTTGAAACACATAGTTATTTCATTCATTCTAGGTTGGGGTTTTATGACATGGTCCATGCTTTCAACATCATTTTTCTTTTAAGAATGATATTGAAGATTAAATTTCTTCTGAAATATCTTTCCTCTCTGGGCTATCAGCTAGTGCCCTAAATTGAACATATAGTCAGGGTAAAGTTTTACTTTTATGTGGGTACTTGTTCTGAAAAACAACATGAGACTTGGAATGTACAGGCTGGATCATTTATTAAGTGGGGAATTAGGGAGAACTGTTCCTTCCCTTTTATTCACTGCACACTGCAGATAGCCCAGATAGAATCTGTTTGCAATTAATAAGAAAGTACTTGGATGATCTATCTTTGACTGGGCAACCATGTTTTCTCATGTCGCTCCTGGATCTTAGTGCCATTCCAGTACTTCCTTCATTTTCCCCACAAGTTTCCTCAGTGTCTAGAAGCAGCAGAAACCTTACAGTTTCCCACGTGGCAGTGGGAGGGAGGGAAAGGGTGAAGGATCCTCCTCTCTGCCCCAAGGCTGGCAGGGCCACTGATGCCTGGCCTTAAATCTCAGACATAAGCACTCTACCCCCACCCTCTACTGAGACCTGCAGCTGTGTGAGCTTTGAATAGTAGCCTCCTCCCAACAAATGCTGTGGTTTTATGAAGTATGAAATGATTTAAAAAAAAATCTGTTCTTTTTGATGGCTTTCAAGCTAGGGGATTGCTAAGCTCAAAGGATTGATATTGGAATGCAGAAACCTTTAGTGCCAAGTCATACACCCCAAATCACTGCTGATTCTTTTTTTTTCCTGAGAAGACTAGTTTTTGTTAGTTGCTTGGTAACTGGAGGACAGAAAGGCTCAATTCATTCTGCACAGAGAGCTCCTAGTTTGAAGTGGATCAAGCGATCACATAGTGAAGCACAGCTATAGATAGCGTGTGTTGAAGGTCCTTTTCTGTGTTCTCTGTAACTTGTCTACCATTTGTGCATAGAGAGTTTGGTTACGGCCAGAGAAGTTAAGTGAGTTGCCCAAGATTGAAATTGAAATCTCTGAAATGTGTTTGGAAGGGATTTTGCTTGATTTTTTTTCTGCAGTAAGAAATGGTAATAACTTTTATCCTGACATTCCCTAAGGCTGAAACCACAACTGCCAGAACTAGGAGCCTCAGAGTGGTCACTGCCGCCCAGTGGAAAGAAAGAACACTCATGTTAGAGCAGATGCCCTGTGTGGCTTTGGGCTAAGCCCTTGGTATCTGACACTCAGTTCTGTATGTTTACTATGAGAGTATTAATGCATGTATACCTCTGAACCCTGCTGAAAATCAAGTGACAGTGTTGTAAACTGGAGGAAATAAGAGGATAGTCGCTGTGTCCTGAGGCAGGCCCAATAGTTACAAAAGTAAAATTAATTCTGTAAGGTTGAGGCTTTTGGCTGGGACTTCACTGGCTGGGGAAGACAAGCAGAGAGATATTTCCACAGAACTGGATGGAAAATCCATCTACAGGGGCTAATTTGCTCTTGGCCAATCTGGCACTTGGTGGCCAAGCCCTCATGGATCATGTATCCTAGTGGAAGAACTATGTGTGACCCTCAAGGCAGCTAGCATCTCAAAGCAAGGAATCAGGCTCCTGGACACATTTCCCTCTCACCAAAACTCATCCTCTTTACTTTGCTGGTTAGTCTGCAGATTTTGCTTTTGTAGAGAAATCGGGGAACCCTGCTAGCTTCTCTTCTGAGACCATGTGCCTTTTTAAGGATATCTTATACTGCTGACCTGTTGGTTCAGGTTCTTCATCCTGAGGAAAGGTTGACTGGAGCCTGTGGCTTTGATTGATAAAGCTGGTATGGTATCAGGAAGAAGAGCACCTGGATCCCTTGATCCTGCCCCGCTCAGCATAGCTCTTTTTGGCAAAAGCTCTAAAGTCTCTTGTCATTAGGTGCTGTTGAGTTGGGTCCAACTCATAGCAACACTATGCACAACAAAATGAAACACTCCCCAACACTGTGCCATGCCTTGTACTATGTCAGTGCTTCTCTGCTATTCATAGAGTTTTCAGTGGCAGATTGTTTTGAGATTGTTTCAAGAGTGGGCTGCCACATCCTTCTCCCATTTTTGCGGTGCTAGGGATCGAACCCAGAGCCTCAGAGAGCACAGAGCAGCACTCTATCAACTGAGCTAAACCCCAGTCCAAAGTTCTCTTGTTGTTAGGTGCCATTGAGTCAGGTCCAACTCATAGTGAGCCTCATTGAGTTTCCAATGGCTGATTGTTTTGGAATTGCTTTGGGAGTGGATTGCCATGTCCTTCTCCGGTAAAGTTCCATTGGAGATTTTTTTTTTTTTTTTTGGATTCCATTGTCCACAGTGGCTCTCTGCATGGATAGACAGAATGCTCTCATTATGCAAGGTCTACAGTGACCCTATATGAGATCTAACAGAAGTAGTTGCTTTCTGAATTTAGGAAGCTGTTTGGCTTTGGCTAGAAACACTGGTTGTCGCTGTAGCGGTTTGGCGGTTATTGCTGGAACTCTCAGAAGGAGGCTGCCTGTTTTCTTTTCTGACCACTGATCACTGTAACCACAAAACACATGTAAATGGATTTTTGTGACTATCCAAGTGGCATATTGGTAGCTTCACTCATAATTTCAAAAGATACATTTTTCTGATTTTGACTTATCGAATAGAATTATTGCAGGTTTATAGGCATATTTTGTAAGCTTTATGTTTTTGTTTTATTTAATGTTAAGATGTGTGGCTAGTCAACGAGAAGTTTAGGACAGTTCTGAATACAAACACTATACAAATGCTTAGGGATTTAAAACAGCCATAACAGATGACCTTTATATCTGAGCCTTTTGATGTCATTTTAATGGGACCGTCTACTTGTGATAAGGCTGAGGTTTAGCCCAGTTGGTAGAGTGGTGGTCTGCATTCTCTGAGGCCCTCAGTTCAATCCCCAGCACTGCAAAAAGTGGGAGAAGGATGTGGTAATCCACTCCCAAGGTAATTGTGAAACAGCCATTGAAAACCCTATGAGGGTTGCTATGAGTCGGACTCAACTCCTCAGCACCCACACCACCTACTTGTGATAGTACTTGGACATAGATATCTGTGTCCACATAGAGGAGATAGGGAAGCACTAAGTAGGAAGAACACACAGGGTAAACACACCTATGTAAATATCTGTTGTATGTCTGTAAAATTGATATAAAAGCACTTAGTACTTCTGTGTTGCTCCTAGGAGGTAACACACATGGAAGCCCTTCATAAACTTTGAAGCACCCCTCATAGAGAGGGATTGGAAGGTGAAGTTGAGCAGTCTGTCTAGCAGTTCAATAAATATTTGCTGAGTGGCTACTATTTGTTCACCTCTAGCAGGTGCTAGAATATGTCTCTTTTGGAATTTATGCATTTTTGCTTTCAGGTTCCCTAAAATACCCTTGATACCTTTGTGCTTATGACAAATTCCTCTTCTTTTACCCCTCTTTTAGAAAGAATAATTAAAACCAGCCCATAGAAATTTGCCTGAGTATTTGGAAATCTTTCTTACTAGAGCTCTTCTATCTTCTTTATATTTTTCTTTGTTCTTCATCTCTAGGTGCTTGGCAAAAAGTGACCACTTCACAGTTCCAAGTTCATGTCACATGTAGTTTTATTTATACGCAAGAGTTAAATTGCTTCATTTGTATCTGATTCTGAATTCCTGAGAAAATGAATCTGATTAGCACAGCCAGGTCACATGTCCATCCCTGCTCCACTCATGTGCTATCATAAAGGGACTAGAATTGTAGTTTCTTCTCAGCAGCTGCAAGTCCACTCAGTTGAGGAGGAGGAAGAGAGACAATCACCAGGTATCATGGTAAATAAGACTGACAAATTCCTAGACTTTACAGAGTTTATAATCTAGAAGGAAAGAGAAAGATTGCACCAATAATAATTGGGGTGATGTGAGAGCCAGATGTAACCTTGCATAGGAGATCCTAGAAACTTTCTCCAAGGGAATGGTGGTAGGGTAAACCCAAGGAACAGGAGGATATGGATCAGGTGAGGAATGAATTTTCCAGACTAAGTTGGCATAGGAAGGAAAAAAGAAGCCTAGCAGCAAGGAACAAATCTGGGTGTTTGGCAATGTGGAAACAATAAATCTTTAAAATTTTTACAACAATGAGCCAGGAAAAGTGTTTCATTCCTGTAATCTAAGAGACTTGGGAGGCTGATGCAGAAGGATCACAAGTTCAAGGCCAGAGGCAGCCTGCATAATTTAGAGAGATCTTGATTCAAACTAAATATTACAAAATTGGCTGAGGGTGTGCATCCTAGTGGTATAACACTTGCAAAAATATGTGCAGGGCCCTCGGTTCAACCCCCAAGTGGTGCAAAAGAAAAAAAATACACCAATGACTTGATGGTGTGGCTGTTGTCTTTGGCTTAGACTGGATGTTCTTTGAGGGTAGCCATTGTCTTTTGTGTTGGCTTTGGAACCAGTTGGCATATGGGGAATTTTACATGGTGGGGCACATTTAGATTAACTGGGTACTTTTTTCTTTTTGAAATGCTGGGGATTGAACTAGGCAAGCATTGTACCACTGAGCTACATCCCCAGGCTTTATTGAGTACTTTCTTAGTGCAGCTTTCTCCCCAGTTTATAGCTGCTGTGTTAGCATCTTACTATATGTTTGAAGAATATCCTCTTGCATTCACTGGGAAGATGGATTGCATATCTTCACAGAGTGTGTTCTTTTTCCCCCCTCCAAGTTAGCAAAGAAAGATTAAAGGAAATTATGTTCATTTTGGAAAGATCAATTATTGCCATTTTTTCTTTCCTATATAAGTACTGTTTTTATACTATACTCTCCAGGCCCTTGAGCGTATATTTTCATGGACATTGTTGGCTGTGTTTTTATTTTGAAAAATTTGAAACATTATTGAAAGAGGGAGGGATAGAAAAAAAACCCTCACAATTGATTCTAATATACATTTAATTTGGCAGAATTTAAGAGAGACCTGCTGGGACAAAGCAGGACATTTCTTTGATCTCCCAGACTTCTTATCGTGGAAGGCAACAGGTGTCACAGCACGGTATGTTAATTATGAGTGAGATTTTATTTGTGCTCTTCCATTCCTGTGTGTGTGTGTGTATGTGCGTGTATGTGTGCGCACGCACGTACGCGTGTGTGTGTTGCTTTCTTAACATTCTTTGACTGGATATACTGTTTTTACATCTGCATGTGATTTTGCATACTTGAAACATCTTGAATCTATCTTCCACCTCCACTGCACATGGTCAAACACCATTGTTCTTAGGAGGCCTGGAATGTGAGTATCCAAGGTGAAAACCATTCATTAAAATTGGACACATTTGAAGGAGATATGAAAAACCCAGAGTGAAATGTGACTTTTTCTGAGGGGACTTCTTATATAGCAAATAAAAGGAAAGAAATATATATGCCCCTGAAATTAGGGCAGGAGCTGTGTTTTTCAAGGAAGCTGATTTTTAACTGAATGATGTGAACTTATTTTACTTTTATTATAAATATACTTGAATTATTCCATACTGTAATGTAGAGGTATGTATGTTGACATCAACAACTATTTTTCAGTGATTTATAATGTTAAAAATAAAATATGTACTGCATGACAGGGACCTTTACAATGTACTTAATTGAGTGTGAAGTTGTGGCTGCTGTAATTAACAGAGTGGGTTTGTACATGGGTATACACAGAGAGCTTGATCTCACATTTAAGGGACTGCTCAAAGGTAAATGGATCTTCTCAACTGATTTATAGTCTGTATTGAGCAAACCTGTGGGGAATCCCAGAGGACAGATAAACCTATGTAAATTTATACAGATGTGCCTAAATAAATGAGGGGGCAGGTGTTTTATCTTAAAGTTGGCACCTGTAGAGGGGGACAAACCCTTCCTTTATCCCTTATCTAAACTCAGGGGAAGTAGAAATAGCAGTACCAGTTCCTCTGTACCTTTTTCCCTTGGGGCCATTTCTTGTAGTGAGTTGAGAAGAGTATAATTGTTCAGCAACAGGGGCTTCAAGAAGGAAATAGCAAAAGATGCATTTCATAAGCATACTGTTCTTCATGTCCCTAGCCCTCCATCCCAGGGAAAAGATCATTAGCCAAAAGGCTCAGGGTGGAGGAAGTCCATGTGCATATAAGATGGTGTTAGCAAACCTCAGCGACTCAGCCCTCTCAGGAGAGAAGGCTCTGGAGGAGAGGTCTGATCTTTGCTCTAGGCTGTATAATTTGTCACCATTATAGTTTTCACTGCTAGAGAGGGCAGTGTGTGGATGAGGGCCTCATCCTCTTTTGGTGTGATATTGTCTGATGTTATTTTTGAGAGGACTTTTCTCTAGTTTTTTTTTTTTTTCTGCCTATGTGTAGCAGTGAAGGAAATGTTAGATCATATTAGTCTAATAGGCCTATTATTCAAAGCAGTGCTAGTTGGCGATGTATTTGTAGGTCCTTGAGGACTCAAAAATGGTGCCAAGATGAAGGAGATCTGGATTCCCTTCTTTTCTTCAGGTGTTGTTCAACCCAGCACTTTGACTTCCTCCCATGTTCTTTTCAATGGCTCTAGATGTTGTTCACACTTGTTTCCTAATGTCTGATGCTACATTCAGACAGGAGTAGGGTTTTTTTGAAGCTATCCCTGGCTCAGATGGGCTTAATGATATGGCATGCATGCATACATACTATGGAGTCATGCTGTGACTTGTATTCCTGTCTAATTGCCTGACTTTGGGCATGTCTCTCACCTTTGAATCCCACCTCCTTATCTGTAAATTGTGGTTCATGATACCTACCCACAAGCTTGTTGTGAGGGTCCTACTGAGGTAGTTTTCCAAGCTAGCCTAGCAATCACTTGAATCATTTATTCAAAACACAGTTCCCTAGGACTTGTAGCTTTCAGCCCATTGAATTAGCATCTCCACTGGAGACCTGGAGATTTATATGTTTAACAAGTGTCCAATGTGATTATATGGCCAGGTACATTTGGACAACACTGTACATGAGAATAGTGTGTGTCTCTGCGGTGTTCCATACTTGTGAGAGATACTTCCAGTATTTTAAATGCCTAATGAATTTTGTCAGTTTAAAATTAGAGGGCTTCTTGATGTATGAGAACATACTAGGGGTCTTCTATCCCTGCCTGAAGATCTTAGACCTTGAGGAAGCAGAAAGATTAATCTTCAGAAATGAATTATTGGCTGTCCAGTCATCCTTGCCATTTTTTATTGGCTACGTTGCTCATTGCTCATGACTCATTCTATTTTTATTAGAGTAAATGGACAATCCTCATTCTCCAACCCTGACCCTTACTTTTAAACAAGTTCAGAGGCCTCCTTTTCAGTCTGCTTTTCTTCCAGAGCAGAGCCTGCTGGAGGGACAGGCACCAATTTCTTCATGCAAAGGTGTTTGTCCTCTTTGTTGGCTCCCTTATAGTTTCTGCTGTCTTCTTCCTTTCCTGTGGTTTACTCAGCATCTCAATTCTTTTCCTGTCCCTCTTTTGACCTACATGATCAGGGTGAAAGGAAGAATCCCTCTGAGCTTTCTTGATTGCAAAGGGAGATAAGGACAATACCTACCCATAAGGTTATTGCATGGACAGAAATAACAGAAAATTTTATAGGAATTTTCTGTTTTATTTAGTTCTCTTTCCCTGTCACTTTTGGCAGGGGGTCTTTACATTAAGTTTCTGGCATAGTAGAAAGAGAGATCCTTATGGTATGACTGACCTGGTCTCAGTGTCTCCACAATATATTGTCTGCGGGAACTTGCAACAAATAATTTATTGCCCTAAGCATTATTTCCTAATCTGTGAGCCCTCTCAGGGTTACTGAGAATTAGAGGTACTGTGGATAAATACATAGCACATAGTATTTAAATAATAAAGAGTTTTTAAAATTAAAAATCTCTACCATCTGCTCCATCTTCTAAAATAAGTGGGGTATGGGTGGGGGCTGAAACGGAATGTGTTAATATCAAAAAAACTTGGGGCAATAGAACAGGAACTTGGCATCCTCTGGGCCCAGGAGAAGCTCAGGTTTGGTGTTCATTTGGCTTTTACATGTGATTGTTTTGGGTGGCTTTGGTAAAATCAGTGCCAAAAGGGCTAGAGGGTGTTTTTCTTTTTCTTTTTGTTATTCCAGTCGAATCTAGGCTAACAAGCGATTGGATTTCACCTTGTTTTAAAGCTTTCAAACTTGTTTTTGGCACTGCTCCTGTGTAAGAAATCTTCTTCCTCTCCTCCATCTCTGTTTTCTCCTCCTTCCCTTCAGTTTTTCCTGCCTCCCTTTCCACCCCTGTTTAGCTGTTGTTCTCATTCTCCAAAATATGTCGGCTACTTTTATATGGGTCACTGAGAAAATCACCACGAGGCCTATGATTGGTTTGCAATTCAGCTCCATTCTTTCCATTATATTAATGAAAATAATAACTGCTATTTTTGTTAATAATAATAATGATAATTATCATTTATTGAGTGCCTTTCTTTTATCTGTACTAGGCATGCTGACAAATATTAACTCCATTAGTCCTCAACAACCAGTCATCCGTTAGAGCAGGTGGTGTTATTACCATTTTGCAATTAAAGAACTGAAGCTGAATGCTTTGGTAATTTGCCACATTCTAGATGTTGAGTGTATAACTCTCCAAAACCTGAGAAATGGTTAGTCAGCAACTTGAATAATAAAATTTTGTATAATCAGACAAAAACATATATATGTATATATGTATATGTAATATATACACATACATACGTATATACGTTATAGATATGTATATATATACACACACACATATATATAATATATATATCTCCTCCTTCTAAAGAGATTTGAGGTGACTGGTAATAAATAAGACTGAAAACAGGGCAGAAGCTGTAGCTCAGTGGTAGAGTACACGCTTAGAATGCATGAGTCCTTGGTTCAACAAAACAATGATTTAAATATTTTAAAAAAAATCAGTGGAGTGGAACTATTAATAGAATAACTAAAATGATGCTAGGAGCTTCAAAGAAACCACCAGGTTCTTTATAATTAATAGATTTGTTTTTAAGCATCCTTTTGTTGTTGTTGTTGTTAGGTGCCGTCGAGTCGGTATCCGACTCATAGCGACCCCCTGTACAACAGGGGAAACACTATTGTCAGTGCTTCTCTGCTGTTCATAGGGTTTTCAATGGCAGATTGATTTTTGGGAGGGGGTTGCCAGGTCCTTCTCCCAAGCCTGCAGCACCTGGTGTTCCAGGCGGTCTCCCATCCAGGTACTAACCAGGCCCGGCCCTGCTTAGCTTCCGAGATCTGACGGGATCGGATTCCAC